>JACGDI010005241.1:2366992-2379728 GCA_014898725.1 Jacaranda copaia | reverse complement strand
TAGAATATTAATTAAAATTAACTATTTATTATTTGAAATTTAATTTAATAGATTTCAATATATAAATAAAAAATTTTAAATAATAACTAATATATTACTTACACATGTCATTTTTTAATTGGCTCAAAAATTAAGCCGTCTACAATAACTATAGTCGTTAGAGACATTGATGGGTCTATTCACATTAGAAAACAACATACAGCCCTCCCACCTCCACCTTTAGTCATTGAGCAGGTTCAAAAATGGCGGCTAGGGTTGTCATTGGTCTAGGATAATTCAACATTACTATTTAAGAACAATATCATTTGTTACATGAGTGGACAATGATTCAGAGGTCTGAGACATTGCTGCTGGCTGGAGTTATGAAGTATTGGAGCTTGGAGTTGAGGATATGGTTTTAGGAGTTGATTTATGGAAAGAAATGGGGGCTATTACACTTTTCAGGCTTTTATGAGGATGAAGATATTGGGCGGAAGTTTTGGGGGTTTTCCCTCCTTTTCAACACGCACACATGATTCACATATATGTGACTCCCTTCAATTTACGTAATTGGCCACTGCTTGACATTCATGTGTGCTTTCTATCTCAAACAAAAAGTTGGACGGTGTCTCAACTGTGCAAAAAAATAGGGCCTTTGTTTGAATATATTTTTTGTCTGATTTTATTATGTGTTTATTGTGTGTTTTGGGAGAATGAATAATGAAGAAATTGTGTGAGAATGTGAAATGAAAGTTGGGGAATGTGATTGATGTTTGGTTATTATTTTTAAAAAAAGTAAAAATGGGATTTGAGAGTTTTGATATGTTTGGATATGTTTTTAAAGGGGCATTTTTTACTGTAGACATCACATCATTACTTTTGTGTTAGTATTTAGGGGTAAAAATTGATATTAAAGAATTTTTTTAATTGTAGGGATATTAACTAAAAATATTGTATATATATGTATGTATATGTATTGAAGAAATATGATTATGTTGTAAGTTTGTAATAATTAAGTGGGTTTGTATTATAATATTTTATAAGTTTTGTTTGTTAGTTGAAATTTTATTTAATTGTAATTATTATTATTACTAATAATAATAATATATTTAGTAATAATAATATTAATAAGAATAAGAATAAGAATAATTATTGTTGTTGTTGTTGTTGTTAGTACTAGTAGTAGTAGTAGTATACTTACCCTAACTATTCTTCGTAATATTATTACTACCATTATTATTATTATTAATATATTTTTTATTATTAATAATAATACTAATTATTATTGTTACTACTACTACTACTACTACTACTACTACTACTACTATGACTATAAAAACTATTACCATTACTAATATTAGTATTATTATCATTTTATTTATTATTAATATTAGTTACGCTATAAATATAATTAATACTATTATTATAATAATAATAATAATAATAATAATATAATAATAATAATAATAATAATAATTATTATTATTATTATTATTATTATTATTATTATTACGAATACCATTACCATTACTAGTATTGCTATTATTATTGTTTTATTTATTATTAATGCTACTTACACTATAAATATCATTAATACTATTATTATTATAATAAAAGAATATTTACCAAAATAATAATAATAATAATTAATTAATTATTATTATTATTAGTAGTAGTAGTAGTAGTAGTAGTAGTAGTAAATTGATAATGGCATGGTGTGTGTGTGGTAGGGGTGTGGGTGTGGGCGTGGGTGGGAGAATGTGAAATTAAAGTGGAATGTGGTAAATAATGGAAGGGCTAAGGGGTTTTATGGTTTTTCAGATGGTGGAAAAAGGAGGCCATGTTTGGCCTTGTTTCCTCAGAATGACAACGTTTTGGGGAAACGCAAGCAAACAAACCTTTATAATATTAGGTATTACTGTTATTACTATTACACTTTATATTTTACATTTTTCAATGTTATATTGAAAAGCAAGTCATACTCATACATAACATGACAAAAAAATTGTGATAGAAATACACAAAAAAAATACTTAAAATCGAATTTTGCTTGAATATGGGGTAGAGGAAATTAATAATTACAATATATGAAGATGAACAATCGCAATAGAATTATTAAATTATAAAGTATAACGTAATGTAGAGTAAACATAAATATCGTACCATGCATCCTCGTCGTAATAGGTTGAATTTAAATATTGGAGTTTCTAACATTACTACTATGTGTGCAAATGATCCATAACATATAAATGAAACATCATGATAGGAGTTGGTAGGGGGGTCATCTGAGATGGAGCCTTCATGTATGCATGAAATTATTGAACTTGACAAGGGTTCTACGCACTAGTAGCGGGTGCTGATGCATCTCCTATCGACCCACCATCAGAAAAGTCGGTTGCACGACCTTCAAAAAATATGTATCGTAGTGGGAGGTATAGGGGCTCTTCGAATACATGAAAATAGCTCTGCCTAATAGTATGCAGCACGAGTTAAATTACAATTTTCAATGAGAACCATTATCTATGTAGATATGTAAGCTACATCATGTAAAATAATGAAAATGGTAAATTTAACTTACATTCCCAACATGCACCCAGTACTGCGCGTTAACATGCATCACCATGGTGTCGGTACTGTATTGCACCCCAAGTATAGACATATACTCTATAAATGAATAGTAGTGGCCACATAGTTGTTGAATCTTCATTTTCACCTCATCAACTGTCCTCTCCCTCTCGAATGTTCTAGACAGATAGTGTGCAATGTGGGAGCACTCATCTATAATCACATCCCTATTAGAGATGTCGCGGGATGGCACGACATTTATTAAATAAGTGATAAGGACACCCTCCTCTTGAGGGCTCCAGTGGGGACTATGAAATATACTATGTGCAAACACATTACGAGTTGGTCATGTCCCATTGGATAATCCTGGCATAGTCTATGGTCACACTATTAATATTGTGATCCAAAAAATAAATGACAACTAATAAATTTAACATTAAACTGACCATGTCCATTCATCACGTGCAATACACAGAACCAACATTGATATGAAGTTAACCAATACATAAAAATAGTGTAGGGTACAATCAGTATAATACATAATAATACATTGCATAATATAATAAGATCAAGATGATGTAGGCGGTCGGTCCGGTGTGCGACCTGTACTAACTTGGCTTGTGTGAGGCAAGCCACGACGTCTCGATAGCCTCGTGCCAATTCATCAAAAAATAGCAAACCATGACGTGACGGGGCCAACTATTGAACCCCTATCAATGCCGCCATCCAATCCAATGGGCATATTTGCTCTAATTTTAGTCGATTGAGAATGTTGGATGTCAGCCTAGATGACTCCTGTAATTGCAAAGAACTACGTGATCTGCCTGAACCTGATAGCCTATCTGTGCATTCTTGTTAACCCAACAATTGATCATCATGTCTCTCGGGCTGGTGTGGGCAAGATACATTTTGTTGTGGTGTGGCACGCGGAGTAAAGATCTCAGATAGAAGGTCATATCTAGTATCTGCATATAGCCAATAGCGCTCAGCAAGTCGGTACCTTTGCACACACATTACAAAGATAATCTTTCTAGGGAACCACATATGATTATACAAAATCATAACTTGTAGATGGTACTACATACTATTTTGACCGCTTGGAGCTCTGGTAACATATAAGTAGGCACAAAAATATCACTAGTTGATAGTTTATAAACAACATCTAGATTTTTGATGATGGCCTTCATTGTGTCATGGCGCTCCTTAAGGTCGTCAAATTTCTCCCTTACAAATTCTACCATGTATGAGCGATGAAAGTGCATGCCAAGTTTTTTAGCTATGTCAGGCATGCATATCTATACATACAGCTTATTTGTCAGTGAGTTCATTGTGTTAGTGTCAAGAAGTATATGCATGAACTGTGCCTCAATGTTGAGGCCCCATATATTAGCAATGTCATTGTTGGCACCGTTTATCGATGCTCCCTAAGACATACCTGTATAGATTGAGAACCATATCAAGAAGGAATGAGTTCTTAAGTATAACATATAAGTACCATGTAATGAGGCATGGTCGAGTGGTCGATGCTACTTATACATACATAATGCCTCCCCAAATCCAGTGTCTGCCCATATGAAACTACCTGGGTGCCCAAGTGTAGTGAGGTATCTAAACAAATAATGTCCATAGCTCCTCTCTATCGTGGCCATATTGACTCGCATAGGGCCGGCACCACATACACATATGGGGGGATCATACCTACTCATCCCATAGCAAACTATAACAATTATCTCATTACAACTAAATTAAAATAATGAGTACTTTTATAAGAATAGTACAACAAGATTATCCGAAATATAAGATAATGTACAGTAGAAAATGGCAAGACACACAATTATGAAGTCACCCGGTATTAGCACATGGCAACCATTTATGTTAAAGTATATATTGGGTGATATAAATAAGTTCTAAAAAGGAACACACATACAACATATTAAGTTGGCATTTTAAACGCAGTATTAACTTATTATTGCCTCTCGGCCCACATCTATTGTGCCAAACTATCTCAAAATTCAGATTGTGCATGTATCTTTTGCTGGTTTGGGTGGCCACATTGGTAGAAGGTCTCCCAGTTAAGGTTAAGTTCATGGTCTAGTATCACGAATATGCTGTCATCCTGACCAAACTTACGTATAAAATTATGGAGTGCACAACATGCCATTACAATATTAGTCTGAAGGTATGTTCTATGGTGTTCTTAAGTCGAGCGTGGCGATGGTTGAACAACTCCCTTGGCCCATTGTATATGGGGGTACCATCAAACTGTTGGAGGTGGTAACGGGACTATCTACATAGGGATAAGAAGCACTATAGTTTGTGAAGCCAACATCAACAAGATAATACTTCCCTAAATGAGAATATCAAAATATGTTAGTGTAGTATCGGCAGAAGTTGAACACCAAAAATTTTGTACAACCCATTCATACGCAGTTTGTAAAGTTATTAGAATCGATTTGTGATTCCTGGTAAAGGAAAGGAAAAGATAGGGTCACTTTGGATTACGTTCAGCAAGACCTGTACATCATTGGCACTTCCCTCTCAACCTGTATACACATACATTAACATTTGGTCAAAGTTGGCTATGGCCAAGACATTTTGAGAGACGTTCCCTTTTTTTGAATGATATGCATTTTGTCAGCGAATGGGTACCCAGGCACACACTAATGTGCCTTTAATTGCCCCCACCACACCCTATATATTAAATGTGAACAATTTAGCTATTAAAATATTATTAGATAGATTGCATACTCAGAGATTATCCTTTAATTATTCCATACCTGAAAATATGGGAAGAAGTCGAGATTGTATTGAATCTGGTTGGGCACCTCATTAAATGTTGGGGGGTTATGAGCTCAAGCACTAACATATTAAGTGCCCTAATCACCCGATGTACATGACAGTTGATTGTCTCAAAGGAGTGTTGGAAATGTTCCATAGTAGTTCTCTGTGTCTGATGACAGCCAGCTGTTTGCATAAACATTGCCACCTCCTCAGTTGGTGATACTTGACACTATTGTGTTTGAGGTAACAGCCCATGTTTAGTTAATTCATTTACCAATCTCAGGAAGGTGGGCTTCATCATGTGCAGGTTATCGTAGAATCAATCAAGATGGCCATCCATTATCTCCCTAACCCAATCTACTCCATAGAGTGTAGATGTGTTATGTGGTATTTTGTTAGTATATAGGTTAGGCCGCAAGACATCTGCGATGAAGATTACATCATCAGCACCGTCAGATATATCACTGCTACGTGTGCCAGGTGATCCGTCGCTAAACTCCAACGCATTGTCATGTGGTGGCATTGAACTCGATCTACTGGCCATCTATTTTAAGAAATAAGACATCATATGCAATGTAAAATGTTATGGCATATCACTACATAGAATACGCATACATAGTAAAGCATCCTGATAATAGGGGATTACGAGTGATCAAAATTAGTGACCAATAAATTCAAACATACAAATGCATAGCATAAAGTGCATAGACACTCCATAGATCCCACAAACAAGTAGCAAAAGTATTAAATAATGCAGCATTGAAAATTAATAAGAGGAAATGGAAGAGGTGCTAATTGCCTAGGGATTCAGCCCAAATGTACCTCTCTCTGTCATTGAGTTGGAGGAAAAAATTTCTCATTGTGGTACTTTGAAGAACATTGATAGCCCTTCCAAACAAGTGGTTTGGTAGGCCTTTAATGCGCCTTAATGCATCAACACACTCGGCAATTGAGCTATGAGCTTTAGGACCAATCCTCTCGGACTTGGCGTCCATCATGCCATTCCATTTCTGTAGAACATCCTCCAAGCGATCCTATCTAACCTGGGCATAGAACTTCGATTCTTTACCCCTTCTTCATCATGATGAACCCTTGTCCTAGGTATCAGCTATGTCATCAAAGTTGTCATGTGACAAAGCTGAGCGTTTTGACCCACCAGTACTACCTTAACTCATATTGTCACTCCTACTTGGATTATTGTTAGAAGCTAGATGGGGCTAAGCGGAAGACCTGGCATTAGAACCCAATGAAATATTCTTCAAGAACATCTTTGTACAATAGTCATAACAGGGTAAGCCATGGTCCATCAATGAGGCATGATCCGGTTGCTCCTGTAGAAATTAAGGCAACAACATTAAACAAGGTACTAACCCTATCTGTACAAAGATAAGACAATCAATGTACCGATAGCTAGTGGAAAATGCGATCCTCGTTAGTCGTGATCATGTTTTGATCGTAATTCTAACTGTAGCTTGTACCATTCGTTATCAATGAATGAAACATGCTCTGCGCTATATGAAGTCTATTCCATTTTTGCTTCAGTTGTTTCATAGTGTACATATACGCAGGTTGGAGCTCCACATTCATCTTATGGAAAATCTTACTCCATGTGTACACTGAGAACGTGGTGGACAGCAGTTGACCAGCTTGGTATTCATCATACGCAAACTCTATTAACAATTTTTCATCTGCAAATGGCCATCACATGTAACCCACCCTAGCACCCCCAGATTACGTATTAAATTGGCTGTCATCTCCATAAGGAGGGGTACAACCGTATGGATCCATCTATGAACGAGTTATTTTTTTTTGGTATGACGTGCCAATGAAGTTTAGATTTACATTATAACTTTATAAATGTTTAATGAAATACATGACAGATACATATCACACTATGCAGGCAAAATTGTTTGATTAATGTTAATATAGTTTCAGAAGGGCGGATGTAAAAGCATTCAACTGAACATAGGCATCAAATGTGTAGAATATAGATGATTAAGCGAAAGAATGGTAGAAATACATATGTGACGAACCAGAATAAGAATGATCAAACGCCCACTATATCAATCAAGACAAACACATGTAGGTTTTGATAGTAATGGGAGAAGTACTATAAGTATGATTACATCTTGGAATTTTGATGGTTATAGCTGAGCCAACTATTTATGTTAAATGTAAAACCACTGTCATATACATTTACCTGATCAAGACCCAGGTACGAAAGTATGTACGATTACATATTGAGTTACTAATATCTTTTAATTATCATTCACCAAATGAAACTAAGAATTGTAATCAAACATGGGAGTTAATAAATGAAACTATTCACATAAATAATTTATTTGAGGTATACCACACAATATATCTTCTTTAAAATCTTGATCTTGTGAACAAATATTCTTATACGTGATTAAGTATTATATATATAAAAATGTAATTATATATATTATAACTGGACATGTCGTATTTATTAAATACAAAAAATTTAAAAACTTTTATATATAATATATAATTTTATTTAAATGACATTGGGCCTTTTTTATACCAACTATTATTTTTCCTAAATGAAATTGATGTTATATTTTATTATATTATTTTATTACTCTCATTCATTATTAGGAGCGCACTAACATATCGAAAGATTCAGTTACCAATCCAACCTGACGAATAGTATCCAATCGGGTCGATTTTTTTACGTATCAAAAAATTGTATACTGGGTATTATCCGATCAAGTTGGGTATTTTTATTTAATATATTTAAATAAAATAACATGCCGGGTACCTAATACATCGAACAAAAATTCAGGTTGGGTTTTGGGTAGGAAGGGTACCCCACCCTAGTTTGTATATAAATAAATATATATATTATGTAATATATGTGAATTATAATAAGTATCCCTATATATATATTATATATTTGATATATGTAAATATATATAAATATATATTTATATATTAAATACATAAGACACTTATTATATATACTATATATAAATATAAATTATAGATTGTAATATATGTACGTAATCATATATATATATAAGGAAGAGGCCAAAGTTTGGCTGTTGTTAACAAAGGCCGATCCACTAGCCTAGGCCCATGTTAGTCCTTTGACTAGCAGAGGCCAAAGCTCATTTTTTTATTTTTTTGAAAGTTTTAAAATAATATTTATATTAAAAAAAATTTAAAACATACATATTAGGCATTCGAACCCGACTTTAACAAGCACCCAATATATTCGGATATCCAAATGGTTGAGTAGTTTCGGGTACCCTCTCGAATTACTTGAACCCGACAAACTGGATCCGAACGCCTACCCATATTGACCATTATTATGTGTACATTTAGAGATATTATTAATATATATTATGTTCTTTACATTTCAGTAGACTTTAACAATATTATTGATATATACATAATATATGTTAATTATTATATATAAAAAATATGAATTATATTAATTGGACCAAAATAAATTCGTATAATACATTTAAGTTGGGCATTTTAATTTTTGCTGCATAGTGGCCACAACATTTACGTTCACATTGTTCACCATATTTTGGGGTATTGATTAAGTAAGTATTTTTTTTAATTGTTTGTTACCTATACTTATTTATTTAATCTAGTGTTTTTTTAATTAATATATTTGTGTATATTATTTAACATATTCTATTATATAAATAGTTGACCCTCTTCATTTTATAATTGCATGCACTGTATCATTTTAGTTTAATACATAAATAAAACCTAGGTATACATATTGTGTTGTAATTACTATTAGTGTAGAATTATTCTTTACCAATCTGTTTAGCACATATTTTTTGCTAAATCGGTACTTTTGCATAACTTTGTAACATTTTTAAGTCCACTTTATTGTCATTATCTACATCATTGTTATACATACATTTGCAGTAAATTTATATCAAGTATTGTGTAATATATATTTATTCCAATGTAGTTTGTATTATAATTAATAAGCACAAGTGATTTTGCTTATATTTGCAACAACAATTGTGAATTGTATACTTTTTTATAGTAATTAAGTAGAAATCAGTTTCTAAATTGGATTTGAAAGAGTTCAAATCATTCATGATATAGGGATTTTAAAAACATGGCTAATTCACTGATTGGATAAAATGCAGGACATAAGAAATTGGCAAAAGACATGCTAAGCATACAAATATACACTAATGAACATGGCTAACTTGAATAAAATGTTGGTAGTCAAAATTTCATGTTTACCAAAAAACATATACAAATAAGCCAATTTAAAACAAGGCCACTTTCAATGTCAATAGTCAGTACATGGTATACAAATGAGATCGAAAGATACTATAATACAACGACAATTACCACTTGGAGTTGGCCGCGGGAAAAAATTAAAAAATTCTAAAGAGAGCATATGTTTTAGTTCAGCAAGGCTCGTGAACATGAGGGTAGTGCTGCAGTAAGCTAGGCATTAAGCATTTAGAGGATAGGTAAATCGAAAAATGTGAGATGCGCCCAGTTGGGACCATACCAATGAGAAATGGTATGATCTACATGAAATGCACATTGCGTTTTAATTTATAGGATGTCACTCTCATCAAAACCAAAGTTAAAATTAACCAAGGGACTATAACAGACTCACCGAATGGGAGGGGAAAGAAGAACATAAATTGACCAAAGGACTACACCATAATACAATTGTAATTAAAAAAAATCCAGGGGGGAAACATTAGGAAACAGGACAGCAACATGGCTTCAAGGTAACTACATATGTCCAAACATAAGAAGATAATGAAGACACAAGAGCCAATATTTTTAAATGTCTCCTACTCATAAACTAGGGCAAGCTATGCAATTGAGACCCAAAAAAAAAAAAATGGCCAGTATTTGACTACAAAAGTAGAAAACAAACAGCTTTCCCAACATTTTTTAGAATACATACTACAAAATAATAGATCTATGTTGCCTAAATAGAAAAGAAGGAGTATGACTCAAACCTTGATGGGAGTGACAACCTGTTAGACACAGCACAAGAAGATAAATTAGGGAGATCACAGACTAGACATGGAACAATAGAAACAACAGTTACCATACTGCCCAGGGAAATAAATATATAACCTGTATGCACAGAGTAGTTTCTTAACCATTATGTGCTAAGCAACGGAACAAAAAATCGTTGCAAATTCCACAAACAGTTTATGAAATATCCTAAATTGCATTCTGATATGCAATCATTACTAGTTACCATGGGGAAATGACTTACTTCTCCATTTTTGGCATGGAGAAACCCCATACATGATGCTATAGAATTCATTAAATGGTCCAAAGCGGCTATTAAAGGCAATGTCATACCAAGTAACCACACTACAACATATTATTAACCCAAAGTCAACAAACAAAGGAACATAAAATGCATACCATAATCTCCAAAACAAAAAGAACACACAAGTTAGCCGGCCAATGGTACATATTCAGAACAAATACAAACAAGAAGGCAGCAAACATTGGATGCAAGTAAATATAAGTGCCACTTACAGATGAACTAACATAAGTTTGGACTATAGATTCCAAAGGAGGTGCTGACAAAGAATGGGAAGATTTTTGGGATTGACTGAAGTTTTCCCCAGAAGAGGAAGAGAAACTTGCTAAGTTGGTAATTTTCAATTCTTATAGGAAACACAACCATTTGACTTCATAGTGAGATAGTGGAGAGGTATATATCAAATGGGAAAGGATATACCTGCCGTGGTTCTAAAATTCACTTGGAAATAAATATTTGATAGTATGAGAGTGCATGTCAAGTAAAGGGGTAGTGGCTAAGTTTTGCAATGCAGAAGGAATATGGTGTAAATAATCATCTCTTTTTACATAAGAAAAGGGAGAGTGTAGCTGTGTGAAGAATGGTGGAGGAGAGTTTGAATTTAAAAAAGAGTTGGTATAATGCATAATAATGTTAGGATATGTTAGGTGCAATAGTTTCATGACAAGACTAAAAGTTAACATACTCAGAATATAGCATGTTGATACAAAAAAATAGGGCGTGTAGCAACATGTGATGAACTACATGCTGGAGAAAGAGCCATGCAGTGTAAAGAATGGAATCCACAAGCATTCACAAAGCATTCAACTTTGGTAAAGCAAATAGTAACATCAGGGGAAGAATCCAAATGAGGTGCAATCAATGTCGGTAAGAGAAAGACAACCAAATCAACATACTCAGTCAAGGCCATGCTAAAAGCGTCACCTCTATACTCAAATGAAATGATACATGAAGCGCCCTCTCAGACTAATAGTTTAGATAAGTAAAATAAAAATAAATTTCACACATAAAGCACACAGGAACAAGATAGAAAGCATGTATATTGCCAATACGAAAGCTGACAGCTACCTTATTTTTTGTACAAAATGATAAAGAAGGGCATGCATATTGTAAGGGCTAACTCTGGGAATGTGATTGAACCAAACTTTTTTTGTGGGTAGAAAATTACACAAGCAATACGTAGGACATGGGCACCACCCTCCCCTATCTAGGCATGTTCATAGGCACGTAAAAGTAATGCATATAACAACAACAGACCAAACCAAATTTGACCAGATTATAGCAAAATCTTAAACACCAAGAATAATAGAACTGAGGAGCCACATTTAACATATACAAATTCATCCATCGTTATACAGAAATTTAGAGAAACAAAAAAGGCACATAAAAAATATACACACAGCAATCAGTCTCAAAAATCAGTAATCCCATAAGCTAATATTTTTTTTCTATAACCACTCCATATCTAAAGAAATCCATGCCTCCAAAGAATAGAAAATCAAAACAGAAAATGTACAACAAAAACAAGGCACCCATTTCAATTAATCGCAATGGTAGCACTAGTCTTACTTAGTGGGATGATCATTAGGGGAAAAATAAAGAAATTTGTTACAAAATCCTTGGCTAAACAACCATGCGTGCGCTATGGAATAAAGCACAAGCTAAAAAAAAAATGACTAGCAAAGAGCTCCATTTCTATGCTCAGAAAAGCACATCCAATTGCATCTTTCCATAATAGAAATAACATTTCCTTCCCCAGTACACTGTCACACCCCCTAAAACCTATCGATTGCAGAGTTTCTCAAACGATTCCCCCTAAATGTGAAGGAATCATATTTTGCAAGCCTAGGCGCAGGTTTTTTCCAACGATTTCCATTAAAAATCACTATAAAAAGAACACCATATCAAAACCTAATACATTGTGAAACCCTCAAAAACCTATCTGCCGCGAAGATTCTCAAACAATTCCCCCAAAATGTGAAGGGGAACGTATTTCACAAGCATTCACGTAGGTTTTTCCTAACCATTTCGATCAAAAATCACAATAATAAGAACAACATATCAAAACCCAGCATACTGTGAAACCCTTAAAAACCAATCGGC
>JACGDI010005241.1:2317139-2366892 GCA_014898725.1 Jacaranda copaia | reverse complement strand
GCGTTCCATGGAAATGCATCCAAACAAACCCAAGAATTTTGTCCTATAAATGTCAAGCCTAATTAGTTTGGATTGAAAGTGCAAACTCCCTATCTAATAAGACCAAAAGGGCAACTTTTCCCTTTCTTATTTTTCTTTTTTCTTCTCTTTTCCTTTATTTTTTTTAAAACCCAGTCTTGGCTTTTATATTTGAATTGATTGAATAATCCACCCAAGTGGATGAATGACTACTTTATTCAAAGTAAAGATTGATATAAAAAATTATTAAAGAGTGGCGTGCCTAACCATTTGGTGGTGCTGGAGTTTTATGTTTTATTTTTATTTTTACTGATTATAAATCAAATTCTCTCGTGTGATTTTCATAAAAAATAATTTTAAATTATTATTATTTTTTTTCAAATTCCACGTTTAAGTTTTGGGTAGTTTTTTAATTTGTAATTAAATATATTATAGTTAGAAAATGGAATTCTCAAATTTCTTCAATTGGTAACAACATTATGCTTAACGCAAATTTACAATAGAACACAAATAGTGTGTCTAACTTGATCATTTAATGACAGTATTACATCTTAAGTGTTTGACTACATGATTATTAAATACTCAATAATATTAAATCATTACAATGTATGTTTTATTTTATGGAACTTAATATTTACATTATGGTGCTGCTCAGAAGTAGATTTAGGGTCAATTCTATAAGTTAGTGAATTTTCTTGAGTTCTTTTTCTTGAGAATATGAAGTAGAGAGTCCAAACTCTTGACTTTTTACAAATAATTTTCCAATGTCCTCTTTTGACTTTGAAATTTATTATTTTTAGTCTTTTCCCTTAGTGTGCTTCGACCTACCAGAATTTGGATGCTCATCTTGGTTGATTTATTCAGTTGGATTTTTTGGCCTTTTTATTGATTTATTATTAAATTATGTCTTTTTAGCCCCTTTTTATTTTTACATGCTTATGAACTAATTTTCATATTAAGAGGTCCTCTATTTTCAATTTGAAAATCTTATTTTTATGTTGAAAATATAATAAAGGTCTAGTTTTAATTTTTACCTCGCCTTAATTTAATTAATTTTAACAAGTTTTGGTAAGTCAAATTTTGTTTTTTGGGTCGTTCAATGTTGATGCGCTCTTAGGGTGCCCAAAATTGAGTTGCTTAGCTCGGACATTATGCATCTCATGGGCGTCTGGCTTGGGCAACCAACTTGGGCTCTCAGCAACTTGATGGCCGTCTGTCTCTCAGGCCTTTTTTGAGGCACTTTGAGCTTTGTTGAATATTTCTAGCATTTGCTCTTTTAGTAGATATGGTTGTTCATGTTCCTAGTGAAATGAGTCATTTGAGTGCTAGACTATAGAGATTGTAATTTATGAGATACATGAGGAACGTTTCAAAAATCATCTAGAGAGTGTAGGGTTGCTAAAAGTTGTTGAGAGTTGGATTCTTTTGGGCTGCATTAAATGTCGACACTCAAAAACATGTGGGGTGATACTAGAGACTCTAGAAGACCCTAGCATTATACCAACCCACTGAACATATGATGATCTTGAGTGCCCGATGTCCATTAAATAAGTAGGAAATGGATATTCCTCTTCACGTAACAAAAAAATTGACAACAAAAGTAAGATTCGTTATAGATGATAGATTTATTGTAATAAAATTGATTTTTTGTTACAAATAACATTTTGTTGAGTAACAAATTAAAAGTCTTGTTACCTTTAACAGTTTAACTCAAGTTTGTTGCATTAAATTTTTTATATTCGTAACTAAATAGTAATTCATTATGAAAAATGTTATTTGTTACATATAACATTTTCCATCATATATTGTAACAAAATTCAGTACCTTTTGTAGCAACAAAATATTTATTACAAATAAAATATATTGTAACAAAGTTTTTAGTTACTAAACTTTAATTAACTTCCTTCCAAAATTCATTCCCTACAAATATCAATTGTACACATATGGTAACAATGATTTTCGTTGCTAATTATAAATGAATATTAAATTAAATTTTTACTAAAACTTGTGGGTTGGGCTTTTGTTAAAGGAATTGGCTTCAATAATGTAAAGAATTTGTTAATTGGCTTTAACCAATTTTTTAGTGAATTATTATTGAACTGAGTTTTATTATAAGGATTAAGTTTGAAATAATTTGAACAAAATGTTCCAATAGTTGGGCCAATTTTTTTAAAATATTGGGCTTTATAACCTTTTTTGTGAATTATTCATCGAATTGAGGGTTTTCATTTATGAAATAGATTTGACCAAATTTGTAGTAAATTAAGTGGTGAATTAGGCTTCATTTTAAGAGTTGGTTTTGAACAAATTTAAAGTGAGGTGAATATGAATTAGGCTTTCTTCAAGGAACTGAGCTTATTTTTTGTTAATTGGGCTTCACATTAGTTTAAATAATTGATTGCTTTAGGTTGACCAGCCTATTTTTTTTACTAATTGGTCTTAACTAATATTTTAGTGAATTGGCAAATTGAGCTTCATAGTAATTTAAAGAATCCATTAATTGGGCTTTACCAACTACCCTTTTATTAATTGGGCTTCAATAATTCTCTTAGTAAATTAGTAAATTAGGATTTCTTAATGAATTGGATTTGATATTAACTTGAAGAATTGGTTAATTGAACTTTTGCAATTTTCTTTTTATTAATATGAGTTCACTGATTGTTTAGCAAATTAATGTCATTTGCTAAAGAATTTTGTTTGACATTAAATTGCAAAGTTAACTAATTAGGTTTTAATAATTCCTTTTTTATTAATTGGGCTTCACTTATTTCATAATGAATTGGTGCTATTTTTTAAGAATTGGGCTTGACATTAATTTAAAAAATTAGTTAATTGTGCTTCTCTAATTTATTTTTAAGAACTGAGTTTAAAATTTTTTTTTAGAAAATTAGTTGGTAGCTTTGTTTAAGAATTGGAATTCACCAATTGTAACTTGGTGAATTGAGATTTACATTAACTTAAAAATTGATTAATCGAGCTTCCCCGGCTAATTAAAAATTGTATCTCATCAATTTTTTTAGTACTTCATTTAAGAACTGGGTTACAAATTTTTTAATGAATTCATGATTGAGCTTTGTTTAATAATTTTTATGTTTCTTAATTAACGAATTAATTAATTTAACTTCACCAATTTATTTTTTAAACTTGGGCTTGACAAATTTTTAAATGAATTGGGCTTCATGTTAATCTATAAAATTCATCAATTGAACTTGACCAACTTCTTTTTTTCTTAATGGGCATGACCAATTTTTCAATGAGTTAGTAATTGGACATTCTTAATGAATTGATTTTCATGTTAATTTACAGATTTTATTATTTGGACTTCACCAATATCTTTTTTATTAATTAGACTTGATCAGTTTTTCAGTAAATTAGTAAATTGGGCTTTTTTGTCAGTTTCAATTAGTCTCTTTTTAAGAATAAAGATTCACCAATGATAAAAAAAATTTGCTTGTCAATTTTCTAAAACATTGAATTTATATTATTGCAAAAAATGCATTGATTCAAAAAGTTTTTTTTTTTTTAGAGAACATTACAAGTAATGAAGTTTATCCTTTCAATAAATCAATATTATTTTATTATCAAATCAAATAAATTAAAGTACAAATTGTACAATCAAACGCACATAATAAAGCGCACAACGGCACTCATTTAGGTTGAACACGAGACTTCTCACATAAAATGCATCACTAAGCTACAATCCCCTATATTGATTCAAAAAGTTGGTAAAATACAAATAGTAACCAATTCTTTTGTTACCAATTTTAGATGACAATGTAATTTAGTTTCTCTCCAATTTTTTATTTTGCCAAAATTTGGTGGAGATTAAAACTAACAATTATTTTTGTTATTAGTTCCACATAAAAATTTACTTTAATTTTTTCCAAAAATTTGATTCCCTCGAAAATAAATTTCATTCATTTTTTTTATTCCCCCCAAAATTTAGCTCCTCCTTTCTTTTTTTCTTTGGTACAAATAATTTTTACCAAATTTAATTTCTTTTATCTTACATTATAAGATGAATTAACATAATTAATTTTTTGTATTATTAAATGGCTGTCTATGCCCTTGTACATTTTGGTGCTTATAAATTTTATTTTTTTTGTCATAATTTATTTTAATATTCTTTTAGGAATATTGCTAAAAGCTTCTTAAAATAAATGGTTAATGGGGCAACTGAAATAAATAGATACACAATATACCTAAGGGTAAATAGCAGACAAGCCCCCAATGCATATGGTCATTTTCACTTTGTCCCCCAGCCATTGCATATGTATGGAACGATTAACCAACCTTTGCTAAATGTGCTTAAATACCCTATGTTTCGATTTTCCAACGATATATTTTAAAGTTGTTGCACATTGCCCCCCAATGCTTTAAAAAATTTACCTTTAGCCAACCTAAAGTATTTTAAAATGTTATTCTTAGCATTAAATTCTTATTTTAGTGGAATAAAATAAAAATATTTTGCCAAAAATTGTTACCACATATTACTTAATTATTAATATATATACCACCAATTCAGTCAGTTTGAGTGATATGAAATGTATAAACCAATCAACGGTAAAACAATTTCTAAATTGATGTGTATCCAATAACTAAGAATTAATTTTAGAGTTCTATTACCAAATGATCGTTATCATGTACTTATGAATTTGTGCTTATTTGTTTAATTAAGAGTGTAAGTGGTTTAGGGTTTAAATTTGAATAAGAATGAGATAGGTCACGCTAGTTAGATGAATATTGATAGCAAATAATGTAAATTTTAGTATCAACATTATCTCCCCCATTTATTACTCTATATAAATTAAAAATATTTAAATATCATTTGCTAACAAATATGCACGATATTACATTGATATAAAAATCAATAAGGATATAATTTTAAGATTAGTTTTAATCATCTCATGCACATAAACCAAGTAAAATATAGTATAGAATTAGTTTTAAAATTATATGATAGCCCAAACTAATTTAATTTTCCATATATTGACAAGTGATTAATGCGTGATAATATTTTTTATAAAATATTTAATTTTTGCAACAAAAATAAAAATTTAATGATAAAAGTGTGATATTTTGGAATGATTATGTTATTAACTGCATATGTTATTAAAGTTGAGTAGGTAAAGTGCAATATACTCAAAGAATGTATTTCAGAATCTCTAATGAAATATTCTGCCAAAAAATGAAATGGGGGGTATTTGAGCACATTAACCAAAGGTTGAGTAATCATTTTGCATATTTGTAATTGTTGGAGGGTAAAGTACACATGACCTTATACATTAGGAAGTGTTTGCTATTTACCCTATATCTAAATAGAAAAGGAGAGGAAAGAGACCTATATTTACTGTAGTGCTCCCCCCACCTCTCTTTGTTTTAATAAAAATTAAAAAAAAAATAAATTATAATGTCTACTTTTAATTTCTAGATATTCATAATTCTATAAAAATATATATATATATATATAAATACATGATATGCAATTAATTAACATATGAAAAGATACATGTTAATTGGAAATTGAATAAATGATAACCTCTGTTTGTATACAGTAGATGATCTTTTGTTTTATTATTGTAACCATCCAATTAAATAGTTGGTTATAATTAAGTTATATATATATATATATATATATGTTAATCGTCTGTATATTACTACTTCCATATAATATAAATGTATAAAATTCTCTAAAACTTGATGTTGAGGTACTAAAAGTTTTTTGTACCCCCATATCTTTAGTTATATCACAAAGTATTTTTCATTTTATGTCCATTATCTCTAATTTTATCATTCAACTCAAATTTCACCATTTTTTCTTTTTACTTGAAACAATAGAATATTATGCATTTCATATTTTTATAATTAAAAACGGAAATAGAGGTAATGAAAAAATAAAGGAAAAAAATCTTCCTATTTTCACACCCTTGACGTCCCATTTTTTTCTTGCCATTCTCTTGCACGGGATTTCCGATGAAATTTGGGAAAAATCATCGAAGGATGGAAATTGATCTTTCAGGACACAATCTTTCAAATATTAGACCACGAAACAGCTTCGTTTGTTGTCCTTCGAAAATTTTTATGTAGAACAACTGCTTGTGCCAAAATGCTCAGTTCACCAAAACTCGATCTCCCAAATTATTCAAAAGATGAACAAAAAAGTTCCACCCTTTTTTGATTTTCTTTCCCGCTCCTCCGCCAATCTGAAACCCTGAATCCCCCTTCTCTCTCCCCACTCTAGGAATAAAGGGAAAGAAAAAACACGAAATGGCGAGGACTAAGGCGCGGGAGTTGAGGCAGAAGAACAAGGCAGATCTACCGACGCTGCTGAAGGATCTGAAGCTGGAGTTGGCGTTGCTGAAGATAGCGAAGGTGACCTGCCGGATACGCTCCTGACAAGATTTCCAAGATTTGGTCTGGCTTTCCATTGCCTCACGTGATGACTGCTGTTTTGCAGAAGCAGAAAGTCGCTCTCATAGAAGTGTACAGAGTGAGAAGTGCTTACCACTTGATCTCCGCTCTAAGAAGAGTTGTGCCATCCGCCACCGCTTCACCAAGCATAATGCCTGCCCCTGTTTTTCCCTTAAATCTTTCATACGAGTGTGTTTTCCATGATTCAGTTGTTTTTCTTGAGAATTTTTCTGTTTATGGCTTAGTTGGTACCTGGTTATCCAGATCTTAATTTTTTTATAGTGATTATGCGCTGTTTTAAATTGTATTAAAGCTTAAGTTAATTTCTGCCTTGGTAGTTTTGGTACTTTTGCTATTGATACTTTGTCGGATGAATTTTTAGGCTTGCAAATATCTGAAAGTAGTTCTAATGTCTAAACTAGTTAAGCATCATTGTTTCTTTTCATATAATGAATTCATTTCATGTCCAAAAAAAAGTTCAGCCCCTTTTTGAGGGCTACAGCACTGAGGAAGTTCCGACCAAGTTCAGCCTAGTGTGTTTCCATTAAGCGAAGCAAAAGCTTGGTCAGACTTCTAACATATTTGCTGAATTGGTTGCTATTGGAAAGGGTTGGAATTATGTCACAAGGAACAAATTCAGAATATTATAGTGGAAGTGGATGCCATTGTTGCCATTCAACTTATCACTAATAATCATTCCCATCATTGTAGTTTAGCTCATGAAATTGGGAGAATTAGAAACTATCTACAGTGGATGAATGTGTCATTTTCTCACATCTACATAGACAGCAACTCTGCAGCTGATTTTCTTGCTAATGAAGTGTGCCAGGCGCTTGCAGGATCTATTCTTGATAGCCATCAAATTCCTCGCAAAGTCCTGGTGATGCTTAGGAAGGATGAACTCAATCTGCCAAACTGTAGGTTCAAATAACTATCAATTTTCAGATTCTGCAATCTATTCTGATACTTCACCTCCTGAATTTTATGTGCTGACTTTGATGAAATTTTCTGTTATTACATACACTTGTATCTTTGTCCATTCTTGGTTCAGATACATAGTGATACTGTTAGGTGGATTTGGGGTATTCTTAAAGGAGTCATTGCCGCATGGTTTTTATTGTTTGCCTGTTGGAGATTGATCATGTGTTTTGGTATTGTCCTTCTGTCATAGTGATGTGCCCCCTGGGCATTGGAACAGCAGCAGATTTCATTTTATTATGGCTGCTAGATTTTGCCTCTCATGGTCTATCCTTCTTTAACATATCTCAATAAGCGACCAGGATCCAGCCGAGAATCATTTTTTTCCTTTTTGATTGAATTTATCTTTCAATATATGCACAGGTGTTTTGTATAGATTTCCATTGGTGGCTGACCATTAATTTTTGACTTTCAGCCACATCTCTTTGTAGTGTTCATGCGTAAATTTATTTTTCTACTTTACAATAGGCTTGATTACAAGCTGTGAGTGAAGTAGTACTTATTTAATTTTGCTTTGGAACATCATGACTTGTAAATTCCTCATTTTATTTTTAATATATCGTGAACCTATTCCAAGCAAGTTATACAATTTTATTTTCTTAGATTAGTTATATCTTGGACTAAATTTATAATTTCCCTCTTTTTTCACTATTAACAGAATAACAATTTGCAGATAAGAGTATCGATTCTCCTCTGTCATCAAGGCCTTTTTTAGGTACCCAATTCTCATCAAAGAATATTCCCAAATCGATAAAGTTCATTTTAAGGTCTAATTAATATTACATACATATATATAACTAAATGGCTTTCATAGAATTTTCCAGCAGATATTAAGGAGGAACATCTCAAATTTGCACTGCTGCTTCCTTCTAGGAAACATCTTGCTATAAAAAAATTCTCTTGATTTAGGACACAGTACTGCCATGGTCCTCTAATATAATGTTGACTGTATAAGTTAGTTTGCAGGGGTTTCCATTATTGGTGATTCCATCCAAAAATATGAATTAGGGGTGAGCCACTTTGTAGTTTCCAAGACCATTTCTATAATTATATTCTATTCTTTTCAAGAATCATCCTTTGTGCGAACTCTTGGATTTATATATTTATATCCCAAGACATAGTGCTAATCTTATTTCCCCCCATAACATTTTCAATTAATTATTGGTTAGAGCATGCTAGCTTAAGAAGAGAATCTTCAATCCTTTTTTCCATATTGAGTGTGAAATCTCTAGTTTCTAATAAATGTTTACTCCATGAAATATGCTCTTATATTAGAGTTTAGTGTTAACACACATAATTCTTGCAATATATATGCTAAATTAAGTCAAGAAAGCAATGCCTTTCTATGTAAAGACAATTAAGTATTAGTAAAAAGCAGCAGATGTTTGCCTTTGACTAAGTTACACAAAAGTTTGCTTTTGCTTTTCGTTTTCAGATGGCTTAAGCCAACAGTTGCAACAGTGAGCATTCTTGATTTGTTTGCATGTGGGGACGAGGGCTAAGATTAAAGTGGTAAGGATAATAAAGTGCTGATGTTGATTCTCAATTAGGAATCAGTTATGCTTCTTATATATGGGCTAAATATATTAAAAGGAAGTGATCAGTAAAAAAGTCGCTTCTTATATATGATCTCAAGATCTAACCAATTGGAAAACACATATGAGTTAGGATTATAGTCATAGTTATAATTAAATTTCTTTTTACATAGGAATTATGTTGTCACCATTAGTTTTTTAATCAAAGTTGTTTTCTTTCATATCTTGAAACTAGTGAGCAAGCTAATAGAAGTGCTAACGACCTGCTTTTCTCTATTTTAGTCAAACTCACTTTTGGAGGCATTTGGCAATGTGAGAACCCTTAGGATTCATAATTCCAGGTATTTGCATAGTTTTCTTTGCCTCTATAATGCATATATCTTTAATGTTCCTCTAATATAGTAAAGAAGTGCAACTTTTTATGTTATTTTGGACTAACAAATATGATGTGAGCATTCTCTTCTGAGATTAAATGGCTTAATAAACACTCGTGATCTTATATGGCTGTGAAGTATAGGAAATTTCCTAGTTCAAGTTAAACAAGACTGTGAAAATATGTCCTGCAAAGATGTTGTGCATTAGTGTTGCTGAAGCCCATAGTTTATTCACATTATTTAATTTGATCTTGGTTGCTTTAACGTGTTGGTGCTTTCTTGTATTCGTATGAAGTATGAGGCTATGATGCATTACTTAGTTTAGTCAATGATTCTGAATGCTGTCGAAATTGAGAATACTTATGTTGTCCTGCAAATGATATGATTCTTGAATTCTTAGTTGGACTTCATCTTTGTATTTTCCTCAAATTTTCTCAACATTAGGTTAGAAAGAATTTGATTCAAATGGAAGAATTTTTGGAGCTGCAATAAGAACATACCTTCTAAAGCAATCTCATGTTTTTCAAATAACAGATCTTGAGAGAATTGCCACTATTTCTATCAGTTGTGTTCATGTGGCAGGATACTCCCGAAGTATATGTTATATGCAAATAGATGTTTGTCAGATTGAATTTTTAGTAAATGAAAATATGAGTTTTGTGTTACTCTTTTGTTAATATTTATCTAAATGGTAAGTCTTATATATGACAGTGATGATTAATTTTGGGACTGCCATTGATAGTGGCGAATTCATGTGGCAAGTTTCTATAAGAATAACAAAACAGCAAGGCCGATTTTAAGTGAAAATTTTACACTGCTGCTATCTTCTTTATCACATTGCCACACACTCAATCCAACCTTTGCATGAATTACTAACTTTATTTTTTCATATATCATTTTGATTTTTGGTAGTTTAGCTATGCTAATAGGAGGTATGTTCAAATCAATGTTTCTATCCTTTTCGAGCAGTTAAATTCCAGTCCTGATTGAAATAAATTGTCCTCTTTGGATTTTCTATAGTTATTGTAATGTTGCTGGAAATGTACATAAGGAAATTGTACAATTAACTTACGTGCCAAGAAGATAGTTTAAGTTGTATCAACAGGGTTCTATAGCTTTCTGCTATCTTTTCTGAGTTGTCTGTTTGGTTTTTGATATTATGTGTGTGTGTTTTGAATGTACATATATTTATAGGTGTTTGATGTTTCTAATGTAAAAATTGTTCTAGAAACAAGCAAGCTAGGTAAGAAGAATAGATTTTCAAGTTCCATAGGACCTTTTTCTTCAAATGTACTTTGTTTTAATCATTCCTAGACGGTACATCTATTATGTAGGAGTGACTAGTTAAACATACGTGATATCTAATTTGATGTTCTTCATATTCATAGTATGTTGTGGAATCGTTTTTTGCAAATTGTTGGAAGCAACCCCCTTTGTAATGATGTTGACAAGAATGAATCAAAGAACATCATTTGAAGATCTCTTTTGTTACTTGAGCGATAAAACATATTGAAAATTCAACATTTTTGTTTGATTGATATACCCGTTCGGTTGTCATGGCTTTAGTTGGTAGTTTGAACTTGGGATTCATGATAGATGAATGTGGTTAGTGTTGTGTATATGGATGGATGGATGGATGGATGGATGTGTTTACTCTTTTGTTTATTGAAGGAAAGAGTATGAATTATTTATATTTAGGATATTGGTATATTTCAAATTTGAATTTCTTCAGCAATTTCATATCCAGATTGAGCTATTGAATAGGAAAAGCTAAACACTTTTGTAACAAAAGTAGTATTGTTACAAAAACAATTTATTGGTGATGAAATGTATTTGTCACTTTGCTTAATTGTAACAACTAGTTTCACGTATTTGTAACAAATTATTTATTAATTCGTAACAAATAATTAGTCACTCTTAACCAAGAAATTAATTATTTGTAACCAATACATTGTTTATTTGTAACAAAATATTATAATCTTATAATTCATAGGTAATAAAACATTTAGTTGCATATACTAAATGTAACAAAATTTGTAATATCTTTTGTAACAAAATTGTTAGTTATGTATTCTATTAGTAATGAGAAGCTCATATTTGAATTAAAATATTATTTAACTTGTAACACCCCCAAAATTTTATGATTTAGAAAATTTAAATTTTATCATTTTCAATTTTGTGAAATATAATTATTCCTTATATTATTATTTTATTTAAATTCTTGGGGCCAATTTGTAATTTTTGAAAATTTAATTGAACTAAAATTCAAAACTTAGGGGCTTGCATGAAACCCCTCTAGTCAACTAGGGTTAGGATGATATTTTAATTAATTAAGACTTAATTGAACAACTTGCCAAACTAAGGACTAAATGACAATTCTTAAAAATTGAATTTCATAATGTGGGTATGTGTCTTCATTTCTTTACCATCTTCTCCACCATTCTTCACCATCACCATACCATGTTCTCTCTTTTCTCTCTTCACTCACTGTCATAGATAGCTCCATTCCCTGCGAGTTCACCGCCATTCAACACCACCAACTACCTCTCTTCGCCCCCAACAACCCTATTGCTACACACACACAAACCCAGCTCCGAAACTTTATAGTTTTGAAGACTTAGAAAACTAATTGTGGTGATCAGTGGTGAGCTACTGTCAGAGGGGCGATTAGGGATGAGTTTCAAGAAGCCCTTGGCTCAGAGAATGAATTGGTGGCCTTGCATGGAGGAGTAAAGCAGTGGCAATGGTGGAAAATGTGGCTATAGGCGTTGTAGCGAAAAGGTGGAGTTGAAGTTTTTGGGCCATAGTTGAAGGTAGTCCAGGCCTTGAAAATGAAAACTAAAAATACCATTAGATTCAGGAGGAAGAAAGGAAGCGAATGGTGTTGGTCTTGACATTTTCCGTCGGTGGAGGACAACAGCAGTGCCCAGATAGAAACTTCTCCTCATCGTGGTGGTCACGGTGGTGCGATTGGTTCATGATTTTGAGGTCTCAACTATGTGTTTTTGGGTAAAAGATCAATTTTGAGATTAGGGTTTATATACATTTTCATTCACTTATAACCTTTGTACCTTTGAATAATTGATTTTGAATTTTATTAGGTAGTACAAGTGTTCCATGCATGGTTGATGTTCAATTTTTGGACCCTAGAATTGTATCAAATGTGATAATTGGGGAATTATTAAGTTAGAAAAATCCTAAATTTAGAAAATTGGATCTTAATGATAATAATTGGGTTATTGAATTAATTGACTTATTATCATTGCTTAGAATACCAATGTGAAATTGAATTGATTATATTTATAGCTCGTATCGTTAAGAACCCTGTAATTTATATTAAGTTGGTAGCCTTGTTGGTGTATTTTCTAGATGATAATTCTAGGTGAATTTAATACTGAATTAATTGGGTGGTTATTAATCTTAGACAAATAGTATGTAGCGAATTATGATTATTGAAAGTTATTTTGGTTGAATATGGGTTTTGATAAATGAATCACTCTCGTAGTTAGGTGATGAAGGGTAGGAAACTGCAAATTAATAGGTCATTGATTGTAGTTGTTTTATGAGTTTTTTTTAGAGGTGAGGGTCTGCTAATTTAGCACATTTCTTATCTATTTGTTATTTGTGATAAGCCCATGTGTGGGTTTTTTGTTTCTGTACCGTACTCTATTTGATTGAAATTGCAATGTGTTTGAAAATTCAAAATGTTATTTGCTATATGAGTTGAGCACCCTTGTGAGGGTTATTGTTTGATATCAATTTTGTTTATTATTTGATATCTGATTTGAATACCCCTGTGAAGGTTATCTCTTGACATCAAAACTATTTTTGTTGTTTCAGTGCCTGAAACTCTTTTCATGTTGTCAAATTTTATCCCTCATACCCATAGCTTTGTCGGCTCACCCCTTAATCTCAGTGACTGTGAAAGTGATATTGAAATGGTCTGGTAGGCCTAATTGTGTTACTAGTTCTCCTAATTGTTCACGTATCTTATTATTAGAATGGGCCTTATCGGCCAATATTGAATATTGTTCTTGTTATTGCTTGAAAGTGAATTGTTACTTGTTGGCATTGTATTGTGCCCCCATTAGGATGCCTTTGGAAAGTTTCCACCTAGAGGGACGCCACGGGAAGTTGGGCTTGGTGGTAGGTTTGGAAAGATGACCAAGAGAAACGGATCGACGATGATAGGTCTTCCGACTAGTATCCACTTAAGATCCTAACTTACAGGTAGCTGAAGGTAGTGAACTGTGAGTGGTGGAATTTGGCATGCGGTCGACCATGCCATATAAGTGAATTGTTACATGCCAAGCTGTGTCTTTGAGCAAATAGAGAGATAAGGAAAATTTCTTGTGTTCAAATTAACTGTTATTGATTGTTATCTTGTATTGATCGAAGAGCACTAAGGAAAGATGCCAACAGGTTTGCTAAATGTTTATATGTTTCGTGTTCTTTTGAGTTTAAAGGTTGATTCTTTAGTCACAACTTGATCATTTGAATTGTTATCAAAAGATCTTGTTATTTGTTGTTGCAGTTCATTAATCTCTCTAATTTCTATTGTGCATTTTCCTCACTTAGTCCTTAAGACTTGTCCTTTTCATTATCCTTATGTTTCCTAGATAGGTTGAGGTGAGGGATAGAAGATCATGTTTTGGATGGAGTTTTTTTTGTAATAAATTAGGTGTATGGTTGTATGCATTGTTTCCACCTAATTGATACTATTAGTAAGAGATATTATGGGAATATTGTATGAACTTAAGATACTAGAGTTGTATATGTTATGCTTTATGAGTGATTTATTTTACTTTGAGATGATTAAATTTCATGTTTCCTAGCTATCATTTGAACAAATTTCTAGCTTGAATTAGTGGCTCCTCCATTTAGGGTGATATCTTGGGTGGAGGTACCACATAGGTAGTATTAGAGCCTAAGTTTTTCGATGACCTAGGCAAATGTGTATTAGAAGGATACATGACGAATTTGTAGGAAATAGGGGTTTATATCTAAGATAGTCGACTAGTTGTAGACTTTACTTTCGTAAATGAGCCATGAACTTGTTTTGGGAAGAAAACCTGGGTTGCTTATATGAGATGAGTTAGGCAAGAATGGTGAAGAAGGTTAGGGTGATGATAGAAGTTGTTGGCTAGCCCTTTAATGATTTGATCACCGTTGTTTGAACTTGATTTGATTTGTCAAATGCTTTATAACTATGTCTTTAAGATTAAAATTTTACCACAACTTTAGATGTCATTGTGTGATCTTGGTTGCAGTAATTGGGAAGAAGTTAAGGATGGTCTAAGGAAAATAATGGCATCACATAAAGGTCCTCATATGCTTGAATTGCCTCAAGCAGCTTGGTTAGGGAAGATGGAGGCCCCTCGGTCCACGGGTAACTGCATAGTGTGTCTCTAGGTAGAGGGCAATAGTTGAGTAGCCAACCCTGCCAAAGGAAGAGGTTTCATGGATTCCTCAAGTCAATCAGCTAAGTGCGGGCTAGCCAATAGACCCCATGTTCCAAATGTGGCAATAATTCATGCAATTTTGTCAGCAGTAGGGACAAGGTAACCAAGCAAGGAATGCTAAAGAGCCTGCAGAGGATTGAGCTTTAGATCGATTTCTTCGGTTGCAACCCTTAAAATTCCTAGGGGAAATCGATGATAGAGAAGCCGAGATATGGGTTAAGAGCTTAGAAAAGACATTCAAAACCTAAGATACTCAGATGAGCAGAAGATATGATATGCCACATTTCTACTAGATGGCCCTGCACACGATTGGTGGCAATTAATTGATTGTAGGTGGACTGCGGAGGGAACTTAGCCGACTTGGGAAAACTTCACTCGGAAGTGTATGGAAAAAATATGTACCAGAGGTAACCAAGTATGCTAGAGAAAGAGAATTCATGGAGTTGATCCAAGGGACGTCTACAGTCAGTCAGCATGAAGTTATGTTTAGTCGACTGATTCGATATGCACCTCACATACTTGTAGACTAGAGACAGCAAGTTTGTAAGTTTGTGGAAGGGTTACGACTTGAACTTAGATGGGACTTTCTCTCATGTGATCTCCTAAACTACAATCGTGTAGTAAGGCACTAGAGGTGGAATCAAATTTGAGGGAGATCAAAAAGATTGAAGAGAAACGGCTAAAAGAGAGATTACCACTTGGTGGGTAGAACAACTTTGAGGAGAAGCAATTGAATTTACAAATTAAGGGTGCTAGTTAATGAGTTTATCAAGCTATTGGAGCCACGAATTGAGTACCAAAGATGTGTGGATATTGTGGAAAGTTGGGTCATGATGAGTCTGAATGTAGGAAGAAGCTTGGTAAATACATAAACTGTGGAAACAATTAGCATGTTATCAAGGATTGCCCTAATCTAAGGAGGCCAGCTCTCGTGGAAAAAGGGAAATAGATTATAGGATCTAGGGAAAAGCTAAAGGTCCAAGTGCAAGCATATGCCATAACTGTAGAAGAAGATAACTGTAGAAGAAGAGCTCGATCCCTCTAATGTGGTTGAAGGTATGATTTTTATTTTCAATATTATTGAAAATGCCTTGTATGATCCCAGAGCTTCACATTCTTTCATATTTACTAATATGTCTAAAAAATTAAATATGCAACCTGAAGTTATGACATATCATATAGAAGTTCAAACACCCTTAAGAATAGGGTTAATGACGGACGTAATATACTGAGATTGGTTAATTTTGATTGGGGATAGGGTATATTTAGTCGATCTTATATAAATGCCTATACAAGGCATGGATTGACTATATAAACATCAGGCGCAAGCAAACTATTATACCAAGTGCCTCACTCTCAGGGATAAGACATCAGTACCTAATGCCATCCCACAAATGATACCTCCCTAGTACCTACTATATCTGCGATAGAAGGTAGGAAGCTTTTGAGGGATGGTGGGCAAGGATTTTTGGTGTATTTTATCAACAAGCCTCGAGATATAGTTAAGATTGAGGAGGTGAAAATGGCAGCTGAGTACTCGAAAATGTTTTCGGAAGAATTAAACTAATTACCCCCAAATAAAGAGATAGCATTTGTAATTTACATTCTCCCTTGGATCACATCTTTTTCTAAGACCTTTTATTGAATGGCACCCGTGGAGTTTAAAGAGTTGAAGAATCAACTTCAAGAGTTACTAAAAAAGGAGGTTCATTAGATTGAGCACATCCCTTTAGGGAGCCCCAATGCTATTTGTCAAAAAGAAATATGGGTCTTTAAGGATGTGCATCGATTACAGAGAATTGAACAAGGTCACAATGAAGAACAAATATCCCCTACCCCATGTAGAGGAGTTATTCGATTTACTACAAGGGTTTAGAATCTTCTCGAAGTTAGATCTGAGATAAGGGTACTATCAATTGAAGATCAAGGAAGAAGATATTCCTAAGACAACTTTCAATTCCTAGTATGGTCACTTTAAATTTGCAGTGATGTAATTTGGATTGACTAATGCGCCATCAGCATTTATGGACTTAATGCATTGGAGTTTCAGGTTGTATCTAGACTAGTTTGTAGTTATGTTTATCGATGACATTTTGGTGTTTTCCAAATCCAAAGAAGAGCATGCAAAATACTTGCGCATAGCTCTTAAGACTCTGAAGGAACATTGGCTATATGCTAAATTTAGCAAGTGCGAATTCTAGATGGAGAAATAACCTTTTTGGGGCACATTATCACCTAAAATGGGAGTGAAGTTGACCCCTCTAAGGTGGAGGTAATAGTTAATTGGAAGAGGCTTGAGAATGTTACTGAAGTTTGAAGCTTCTTGAGGTTAGTTGGCTATTATCGAAGATTTGTTCAAGATTTTTCTAAGATAGTCGGTCCTTTGACCAAGTTGACGCAGAAAAATCAACCTTTCAACTAGAATGATCATTGCAAGGGGAGATTTCAAGAGTTAAAATATCGTCTAATTACGACTTTAGTCTTAGCTCTTTCAAATGACTTAGAGGGCTTTGTGGTACATACTGATGCTTCCAATAAGGGGTTAGGATGTGTGTTAATGCAAAAAGGGCGTATGATTGCTTATGTATCTAGAAAATTGAAACCCCACAAAGAAAACTACCCTACTTATGACCTGGAGCTAGTTGCAATGATTTTCACATTGTCAAAGTGGAGGCATTATCTATACTGAGCAACATTCCAAGTATACACAGACCACAAAAACCTCAAGTACTTACATTCATAGAAAGATTTAAACATGAGGCAACGTAGGTGGATGAAGTTTTTAGAAGACTATGATTTCTCCATTACCTACCACCTTGGGAAAACAAATGTAATAGCAGTTGCATTAAGCTGGAAAGCTAGGTTAGCTCATTTATACGTAGCAGAAACATTCGAAAGCCAAAATACAATTGCCAAGCTAAGACTAAAACAACATGTTTGGGTCGCAGGAGTGAAATTACATTTTGAACTGTATGAGGAAATTCGGCAAGCTCAAGATTGAGAAGAATAGATGTTAAAATAAAAGGGCATGCTTGAAAATTTTGGAAAGTTTGAATTCAGCCTCGATAACCAAGATGCCCTCCTATATTGTAAAAGGTTATGTGTGCCGGAAGGGATGAAAGAAAGATTGCTAGATGAGGCACACAAAATGAGATATAAGATATATTCGGGGGGCACAAAAATGTACCAAGATCTTAAGAAACAATGCTGGTGGCATGGTATGAAGAGGGACGTTGTGGACTATGTGCAGAAGTGTTTGACTTGTAAACTAGTAAAGGCAAAACATCAACGACCGTTAGGGTTGTTCCCTATTCCTAATTGGAAATGAGAATAGGTCGTGATGGATTTTGTAACTAGTTTACCTACGGCTTGGGGCTCGGGAAGGATATGATAGTATTTAGGGTGATAGTAGATCGATTGACCAAGTCTGCACATTTTTTGCTAGTTGGAACACAGTATAATGTTGAAAAGTTAGCGAAGTTGTACATAAAAGAGATGGTCCGACTGCATGGAATCCCCACAAGTACTATGTTAGATTGAGACCCGAGGTTTACTTTAAGACTGTGGAAGAGTCTGCAGAAGCATTTTGGGGCTCGACTGTGGTTCAATTCTACAGCTCATCCACAATCAGATGAGCAATTAGAAAGAGTTATCAGAATATTAGAAGATATGCTTCGGATATGTGTTTTGGACTTTGGAAGAGGTTGGATTCGACATCTCCCTTTGATTGAGTTTGCTTATAACAACATCTATTAGTCTACCATTCAAATGGCACTGTACGAAGCCTTCTACCACAGGAAATGCCAATCACCATTACACTGGGATTTAGAGGAATATCGAGGCAGTACTGACAAGTCATCAAATACTATAAGACCTGAGCTAGTTTAAGAAACTATCGAAAAAGTATAGGTGATTAAGTAGAGGATGAAAGTAGCTCAGGATCGACAAAAAAGTTCCACAGATACTTGAAGGAAGGATTTAGAGTTTGAAGCTGGCGATAAAGCATTTCTTAAGATATCTCGAAGGAAAAGAATTAGAAGAATTGGTAAGGGCCGAAGCTCAGTTCGAGATATGTTGGGTCGTATGAGACATGTGAAAGAATTGTGCCAGTAGCTTATCGTCTTATGTTACCCCAAGAATTGGCGGGGATACATGATGTCTTCCATGTTTCACAACTTCGAAAGTATTATCTTGATCCTTCTCACATCATTTCACCTGAGCATATGCAGTTGAAGAGCGATCTGTCATATGAAGAACAACCAATATGCATCCTAGATCAACAATTCCGAGAACTTAGTAATCGAAAGATTCCCCAAGTGAAAGTATTATGGCGCAACTACAATATGAAAAAAGCAACATAGGAATGAGAAGATTTCATGCACCAACAATACCTTGAACGTTTTTAGTTTTCAAGTAAGAATATGGGGACTAGATTCTCTTAAGAGGGGGAGGTTTCTAACACTCCAAAATTTTATGATTTAGAGAATTTAAGTTTTATTATTTTTAATTTTGTGAAATTTAATTATTCATTATATTATTATTTTATTTAAATTCTTGGGGTTAATTTGTAATTTTTGAAAACTTAATTGAACTAAAATTCAAAACTTAGGGGCTTGCATGAAACCCCTCTAGTCAACTAGGGTTAGGATGATATTTTAATTGACTAAAAGACTTAATTGAACAACTTACTAAACTAAGGACTAAATGGCAATTCTTAAAAAATTGAATTTCATAAAGTGGGTACGTGTCTTCATTTCTTAACCACCTTTTCCACCATTCTTCACCATCACGTACCATCTTCTCTCTTTTCTCTCTTCATTCACTCTCACGGCAACTCTATTTTCGGTGAGTTCACTACTATTTAACGCCACCAATTACCTCTCCCACCCATAGCAACCCCATTGCCCCTGCTCCCCACACACAAACCTAACTTCAAAGCTTCACTGTTTTGAAGATCGAAAAAATTGACCACGGCGATCAATGGTGAGTCGGTGTTGGAGGGGCGATCAAGGCTGAGTTTTTGGAAGCCTTTAGCTCAGAGAATGAACTAGTGGCTTTGCATTGAGGAGTAGAGTAGCGGTAATGGTGGAAAAAGCAGTTACGGGTACGGCTGCAAGAAGGTGGAGCTAAAGCTTTTGGGCCACGGTTGAAGGTCTTCTAGGCCTCGAAATTGAAAACCAAAAACACCATTGGATTTAGGAGAAAGAAAGAAAATGAATAGTGATGGCCTTGACATTTTTCGACAGTGGTGAACGGTAGTGGTGCCTAGATAAAAACTTTTTCTCATTGTGGTGGTCGTGGTGGTGTGATTGGTTCATAATTTTGAGGTCTCAATTATGTATTTTTGGGTAAAAGATCGATTTTGAGATTAGGATTTTTATATGTTTCATTCACTTATAACCCTTGTATCTTTGAATAATCGATTCCGAATTTTATTAGGTAGTATGAGGGTTTCATGCATGGTTGATGTTCAATTTTTGGACCCTAGAATTGTATCAAATGTGATAATTAGGGAATTATTGAGTTAGAAAAATCCTAAATTTAGAAAATTGGGCCTTAATGATAATAATTGGGTTATTGAATTAATCGACTTATTATCACTGCTTAGAATACCAATATGGAATTGAATTGATTATATTTATAGCTCGTATCGTTAAGAACTTTATAATTTATATTAAGTTGGTAGCCTTATTGGTGTATTTTCTAGATGATAATTCTAGGCGAATTCTAATACTAAATTAATTTGGTGGTTATTAATCTTAAATAGATAGTATGTAGCGAATTATGATTATCGAAAGTTATCCTAGTTGAATATGGGTTTTGACAAATGAATTACTCTTGTAGTTAGGTGATGAGGGGCAGGAAACTACGAATCAGTAGGCCATTGACAGTAGTTGTCTCATGAGGTTTTTTTTGGAGGTGAGGGTTTGCTAATCTGGCACCTTTCTTATCTATTTGTTATTTGTAATAAGCCTCTGTGTAGGTTTTCTGTTTTGTATTGTACTCTATTTGTTTGAAATCTGCAATGTGTTTGAAAATTTAAAATGTTATTTGCTATCTGAGTTGAGCACCCCTGTGAGGGTTATTATTCGATATCAATTTTGTTTATTATTTGATATTTGATTTGAACACCCATGTGAGGGTTATTCCTTGACATCAAAATTGTTTTTGTTGTTTCGGTAGCTGAACTCTTTTCATGTTGTCAGATTCTATCCCTTATACCCTAGCTTTGTCGGCTCACCCCTTAATCTCGATGACTGTGAAAGTGATGTTGAAATGGTTTGGTAGACCTAATTGTGTTACTAGTTCTCCTAATTGTTCACGTATCTTGTTATTAGAATAAGTCTTGTAGGCTATTATTGAATATTATTCTTGTTATTGTTTGCAAGTGAATTGTTATCTGTTGGCATTATATCGTGCCCCCCATTGGGACGCCTTTAGGAAATTTCTACTCAGAGGGATGCTATGGGAAGTTAAGCATGGGGCTAGGTTCTAAAAGATAGTCGTGCGGAATGGACCGACAGTGATAGGTCTTCTGACTAGTACCCATTTAAGATCCTTATAGGTAGTTGGAGATAGCGAATTGTGAGTGGCAAGATTTGGCATATGATCAACCATGCCATATAAGTGAATTTTTACATGTCGGGCTGTGTACTCGTGCAAATGGAGAGATAATGGAAAGTTCTTGTGTTCAAATTAATCGTTATTGATTGTTGTTCTGTATTGATCGAGGGGTAATAAGGAAAGATGCCAATAGGTATGCTAAATGTTTATATGTTTTGTGTTCTTTCAAGTTTAAAGATTGATTCTTGTTAGTTACGACTTGATCATTTGAATTGTTGTCAAAAGATTTTGTTATTTGTTGTTGCAGTTCATTAATCTCTCCAACTTCTATTATGTATTTCCCTCATTGAGTCTTTAAGACTCACCCTCGTCACTATCCTCATTTTTCCTAGACAAGTCGAGGTGAGGGGCAGAAGATCATGTTTTGGATGAAGTTATTTTGTAATAAATTAGGTGTATGGTTGTACATATTGTCTCCACCTAATCAAGACTATTAGTAAGAGATATTATGGGAATGTTGTATAAACCTAAGATACTAGAGTTGTATATGTTGTACTTTATGGGTGACTTGTTTTACTTTGAGATGATTAAATTTCATGTTTCCTAGCTACCATTTGAATAGATTTAAAGCTTGAATCGGTGGCTTCTTCGCATAGGGTGATACCCCGGGTGGGGGTGCCACATAACTAGTCGTAACCAAATATTTTGTTACATATACAAAATTAAATAAATAATACTATTATAATATGCATTGGTAACAAAAAAAATAAAATGTACAAAACTACCAATGTTTTGGTAACTAAGTATTTGGTTATGCTATAGAAATCTATTGTAACTAACATTGTTTTGTTACTAATACCAAATTTTTGGTGACTACAAATTTTGTCTCCATAAGGTCATCATTTGCAACGAACCAAAATGTTCATTACAAATACTTTGAGCGACAGGCATTAACATACAAAACTTCAATAATGAAAATTTTGTAATCAATATGATAAGGTAACGAATTTTAGCATTAATGTAACAAAATTTCTTGTTACTAAAAGTGTAATTTGTTGTGGTAATTGTAGGACCAATCCTTTTAGCAGTGGCTCCAAATAGGTTTGAATAAGTTTCTCCTAATAGCTGTTGACTTTTTCAATCAATAGGTGGAAGTTGAGGCTTTAGCCAAAATTACCATAAATAAAGTTATGAAATTCCTCTAGAAGGACATCGCTTGTCAATTTGCGATATCTCAAGAGCTTCTATTGGATAGTGATAATAGAATATAGTTCCAAGGAAATAGGACACATGCTTGGTTTAAGATAGTACAATGGTTCAGCTTGGTTTCTCTTCCCCAAAGTAATGGCCAGGTTGAGGTCACAAATTAAACTATTCTCTATGGTCTTAAGTTAAAACTAGCTGGAATAGGGGGAGGCGGGTGGAGGAGTTACCCCGAATACTCTAGGCTTATAGAACTTGCTAGAAGTACCGTGAGAGATACAACTTTCATTATCGTACATGAAATGGACGTGCTCATCTCAACTAAGGTTGAAATGGAAGCTCATTGAGTTCGCCATTACGATCAAAGTAACAATGAAAAGCTATCTAGGCAAAGCTTGGACATAATTGAGGAAAGATGAGATATAATAGAGGCTAGGATGCTTAAATATAAATAAAGAATGCAAACTATCTTAGTTGAGAGGTAAAAACTTTGGTTTTGAATATGGGGGACTTAGTCCTCAAGAAGGTTGAAGCAATTTGACCCGTAGGGAATTTGAAACCAAAATGGGAAGGACCTTTCAGAGTAATTAGAGTGCTACCGGAATGAGTTTAATAATTGGAAGAAGCTTCAAGAAAGAGGCTACCAATCTCTGGAACATTTAGAATTTTAAAAAAAATTCTTTTCTTAGAAATCTCATTTTTTATTTTTTTTTCTTAAATTATAATGAAGAAAGATTCCTATTTGGCATTTTGAAATAAAAGTTTAGATTTTTCCCATTTTTATGCTTGAGAAATATTAGCATGAGCTCAATGGCATAAAACTAGTGAAGTAATTGTTCAACGCTTAACTGGTTGAATCTGTGAGATTGAGCATTGAGCTCAGCACTCAGCAGCATTGAGTAATGACTAAAGCTTTAACTAGTTTGGATGGTGTGAGATTGAGAAACACACTTAGCCACATTAAGCAAAATATGAAGCCTTAATTGGTTTGAATGATATAAGATTGGGCATCGAGCTTGGCCACGCAAAGTAATGACTGAAGCCTTAACTGGTCCGAATGATATAAGATTGAGCATGGAGCTTAGCCACGTAAAGTAATGACTCAAGCCTTAACTTGTCTGAATTCTATGAGAGTAAGCATAAAGCTCACCCTCACGAATAATGATAAAAGCTTTAGCTACACAAGTGAAACACATCTATTTTTTTGATCCAATGTATCAACTTGAAATTTCAATGAATTTACTTTGCTTTCCAATTCCCTTGCTCTGTGCCTGGAGAGGAGCAATCAATTTCCCTTCAAGACTGAGTGATTAATTCTTAACGAATGATTTAGTGGAGGGGGCAAGATTAGTTTAATTTTACAAATGTTAAGGACACAATGTGAGATGCGTTAATCCAGGGCACGTAATCTACTTTCGTGACGAACTTAACGGATGAAAGAAGAAATTACCCAAGATTAAAAAACAAAAAAAGAAATGCAACCATACATTAAGAAGCTTGATAATGATAATTCATATAAAATTAAAATTCTGAAAAAGAATTAACAAGGATAAAAGATGTAAGTATGTTGGTTTGGTAAATAATACTATGTTTTCGTTCAATTATTTTAATCTTTCTTAAGTAATAGCCAATTTACATTAAGTCATTACCCCTTGCCTTAAACTCAAGAATTCTTTAATTTTGTGTAAGTTATATCAATGTTAATTAGAAAATTTCTTCTGAGTGAGTTTAAATAATATACTAAAAGGTCGCTAGATTTAGTTAGTTGAACTATTTTAATGATTTAAAAAATTATTAATTTTCAATATTTGTTAAGTATAGAATTAAGAATTAGGTAAAAGATCGTCTTTCTATATAATAGAATAAATTTATATGAATGTGAATGAGTTTAAAGAACACATAAGAACTTCTTAAACCTAGTAATTGATAGCAAGAACAAATTAAAAAATCTAAATCACAAGAACTTAAAATTTAATCAAGATTGTATGATTATGATTACAAGCGAAAATTGCACTCTTGATACCCCTTAGCGTAGGATGTTTTGTACTTTTGGTTCCAAACTTATCGGGCTTGACAACTATAGGACAAAGTTTTCAATTTTTAATACTTTCAAGGGGTAATTAAGTGCAAAAAATCCTATAATATGGGAACGAAAGTGCATTTTTTTCTTAAAACCCTTTGTTCCTTTTTTTTTTCCCTTTTAAAAGCTTGTTGAAAAGTGGCATTTTAGAATCAATAGTTAATTCAAAATATTTTATAAAATTTAAATAAATTACCTACCAGATTACAAAGTGTTTGTTAAATTTATCTGAAAGATTTAATAAATCCTACATTTTATAAATTTTTTTGGAACTCATAAATGTTAAAATTTATGTTCAAAATAAACTTTTAAAGTACTTAAATAAGTAAAATCTTTAAATTTATATATTGTTCAAATTTTATAAGTAATATAGCTAAAACGGAAAAAGTTTGTTAAAATTTAGAAATACGTCAAGATTTCTTTACTCTCTTTCAAGAATAAATTTGATATGAGTGTCCAAACCTAATTAGCTTTGGAGCTCGATCCTTATTTGAATTAATTTAATCTACACTCGACAATCCAAAATGCAAATTTGGACTCACTCTCCAATTGTGCAAAAAATACCAAAATGTCCCCAACTTTAATTTGAAACTACAAAACCTATGCAACTAACCTCTGCTTTTTTTTTTTTTTTTTTTTTTTTCCTTCCATTTTCTGTCCTGCAATCACCTATGGGCTGATCTCTTTTTCAACTCATTGCGTAGCTCTCTCTCTCTAATCCACTGACCGTCAGTGTTGTCCAAGAATTCACCCAGCCATAAACTACAAGGTAATTTTTTTTAAATAACTCCGTTATTTTTTTTCTATTGCAATCTCAAAGAAATTTTTCTTAATTTTTTTTTACTCTTATTTTAGCTAATGTATTCCTAGTCTGTTTATTATGTATATGATTTAGTTATTATATATATATATATATATATATATATTTGATTTTACCCATATTCAGACTTTAAAATGAACCCTAATGTGAGTTTTCTCATTATTGAACAAAGATAGTGTGTTCTTCATTTGTTGTTCTAATATTGTGGTCCAATTGTTCTCGACCACCCCGACCATTTACTCCCCGACCACCCCACTCGCCATGAACTTAGCCCAAGGTACCTTCAGGAGGATAGGAGGCGGCCAAAATTACGGGAAGAGATTATAAACTTTATAGATCACGTTCGACCTAATTGAGCCCAACAGTGCGATAGGGTCGAACGCTCTAAGCGTGATTACCGCGATGATGTGGGAGAATTTGCGGACCTCGTGGCTCGACCCATTTGAGCCCCACAATGCAATAGGGCCGAGCAAGCCAAGCCATGCTTCAACCAAAATGCTACCCAAGTGGATCAAGAGGAATGGGAGAAAGTATCCCATCAAGCCCAATAGTTGAATAAGCGCTTCGATGAGATCTCGAGGAGAAATATTGAAAGAGCACCTAATTGTGAGCGCACTTAGAGATCTTGACACGAGGGTGGACTCCGTTTGTCCAGGACATAGTGATGATTGCATTGTGGTGGACGCTAAAGTCCCAACTGATCTACCGAGATATAATGGCTTGTCAAACCCCAACAAGCACCTGATGCAGTTTGAACATATGATGCAGTTGCACGGGCATAATGAATTCATTCATGCCAAAATGTTAGTGACCACCTTCCAAGGCATAGCACTTGACTGGTTTGTGAAGTTCAAGCCATCATCAATATATTCTTATGATCAGCTGTGCGACACGTTTCTGCATTCGTTTGCTAGTAAACGAAGGGCAAAACTCCCTCACATTCATCTCCACACCATAAAATATAGCAAAGGGAAGTCCCTTCGGGATTTCTTTATCAGATTCAACATGGAGGTTATAAGGATTGATAACCCTAGGATTGAGTTCTTGATTGACGTATTTTTTTTGGGGTTCAGACACAAGGAGTGCTCTAACACTTTGGTGCGGGAACAACCCAGGTCGACGGAAGAGTTGCTTGACCTGGCCGAGAGATATATGACACAAGAAAAGATGAATAGGCTCAAATTCAAATTCTTTGAAGTTGACAAGAAGAAAAAAGAAAGAGATGACCAAAAACACAAAGAGAGAGGTTGATTTCCCATCAAGCGATTCCACAACTATACGTCCCTGAACATCCTGAGGAGGGAGTCCTATATGCTATACAACATGATAACCTCCTCAAGAAACCTAGAAAGTTGACGGAGACTGAGGCAATGAAAAAATTTAAGAAATTTTACCACTTTCACAAGCAAAAAGGACACGATACCGATGAATACTTTAATCTCTAAGATGAGATTGAGAGATTAATCAGGCAGGGACATTTCAAGAAGTACATAGCCATGAACTCCCAGGTTGAAGGGGGTAAAATTGATCAGACTCTATGTAGAGAAAGGTTAATTAGCCCTAGAAGGGAAGAAAAAGAAAAGAAACCCGCCTATGAGGATCACCCACCTGAAAGGTCATTGATATGAATGCGGGAGATCCCATTAGGGGGGACTCGAGGTCGGCTCGAAAATAAACCCAGAGAAGACTCAAATTGGCCAAAGCCTCCCATGTCGAGATAACGTTCCATCTTACAACGAGTGCAGAGCCCATCTCATTTACTGATGCCAACTTGGCACACCTCGAAGGCCGAACCATCGACCATAAAATAAACTATCCAATGGTGGTCTCTGTGGAGATTTTCAACTTTGAAGTGCGTAAGGTCTTGGTTGACAATGGTAGCTCGGCCAACATAATCTTCCTCTCTACCTTAAAAAGAATAAATATGGGCTAGTTGAAATTTGAACCTGTGCGCACACCGTTGATCGAATTTGAGGGATCATAGATCATACCTGAGGGGTTGATTAACCTATCAACATTATTTGGAGTGGCTCCTAAAAAGAGGACTTTGATGGTAAATTATCTTGTGGTCGATGCCCCATTCGTTTATAATGTTATCATTGGTCGACCCACCCTTAATGACTTTCATGTAATTGTATCCACCTATTACTTGAAGGTCAAGTTTTTGACCCCAGTAGGTATGGGTGAACTTCTGTACAACATGAGTGAGGCTTGGAGATGTTATAATATCTTGGTCGAGTCCAGCGAGCAGAAATCTCGACTACAATTGAAGACCTCGGGGGATGCTCTTTTAGTGGAACCCGAGGAGTCCTAGACCAACAAGAAGCGAAAGTTTGAAGACACCAGGGTAGAGCTCATTGGGGAATTTAAGATCATTGAGCTCGAGCAGGGAAACCCTAACAAGACGACCCATATCGAAATTGACCTGGGCCCCCACTTGGAGTGTCTCATGGTCGATTTCTTAAGAGAGAATATTGACATCTTTATGTGAAAGGCATCCGACCTTTAGGGAATCGATCCCAGCGTTATTGTGCACCGCCTTAATATAGACCCCTCATACAGACTAGTCAGGCAAAAGACAAGGACATTCAATGCAGAGAGGACACAGATCATTGAAGAGGAGGTTATAAAACTCTTAGATACTGGTTACATTGTAGAAGTTCAGCATCCCTTTTGGTTTTGTAATGTTGTCCTAGTCCCAAAAAATGAGGGGCAATGGCAGATGTGTAATAATTTTACGAATTTAAATATAGCATGTCCTAAGGATTCTTACTCCCTATCTCGCATAGATTCATTAGTTGATTCAATTGGTGGGTGTGAATTATTGAGCATGATGGGTGCATTTCAAGGCTATAATAAGATTTTCATCACTTCCAAGGATAGGGATAAGACCTCTTTTGTGGTTCTAAATGGGTTGTATTGTTTCTTGGTCATACCTTTTGGGTTGACGAATGTTGGGGCAACTTACTAGCGACTCGTCAATTTTATGTTTAAAGAACAAATTGGTAAATCAATGGAGGTGTATGTCAATGACATGATTGTCAAAACAGAAAAAGCTCAGGATCACTTGCTTGACCTTAGTCACACTTTTGTGATCTTGAGAGCCTTTAGTTTAAAATTAAACCCGAATACGTGTACATTCAGGGTTTGGGGAGAAAATTTTTTGGGCTACATGGTCAGTTAAAGAGGCATTGAGGCTAATCCACAAAAAATCCAAGCAGTTCCCAACGTCACCCCTCCTCGAATAGTTTGAGATGTTCAGAGATTAGTTGAAAAGATTATAGCCTTGGGCAGGTTCATCATAAGAATGGCAGACAAGAGTTTACACTTTTTTAAAATTCTTAGAAATGCCAAGAAATTGAGTTTTCAATGGATTGCGCAGTATGATCAAGTGCTGGTCAAACTGAAATAGTACTTGGTCTCATCTCCCATGTTGGCAAAACCTGAGTTGGGTAAAGTGCTTTGGATTTATTTAGCGGTCTCCATGGCATCGATCGGCTCAATACTGATCTCAACCCAGGATGGCACCCATCGATCGATCACTATTGTAGCAAGTCACTCCATGGGTCAGAGCATAATTATTTGAAGATCAAGAAGTTTGCTCTAGCATTAGTAATTGTAGCTTGAAAATTGCGAATATACTTCCAATCTCATTCTATTGTCGTCCTGATGAACTAATTATTGAAACAAGTACGGACAAAGTCGGATACATAGACTGACTAAATGGAAAATCGAGTTGGGAGAGTTTGATATTACTTTCCAGCCTCAAACAGCCATCAAGCACAGGTACTGATTGACTTTATTGCTGAGTAAATCAACCTGCCCGAGCTGAGTCCTGAGGCTCATCTCGTTTGAATAATGCACATTGCCAGATCATCGTCCATATCTGGTAGAGGCATGGGTGTTGTTCTATGCTCCTCAAATGTAGAAGAATATGATTTTGCAATAAAATTGGATTATACAGTTACAAACAACAAGGCAGAATACGAGGCCCTTCTCGCGGGAATGAGAATGGTGCTGGAATAAGGGGTTGAGCACCTGGTGGCAATTACAAAATCTCAGCTAGTGGCTGAGCAGGTCGGTAGAAGTTTTGAAGCCAAGGACCTGATGATGAGCCGATACTTGGCCAAAGTGAAGCAGTTGCAGCAATCATTCAAAGGGTTCACCCTTAGCTAGGTTCCTCGATCTGAGAACGAACGGGCAGATACTCTTTCAAAATTTGCCAGCTCCACCAGGGGTATGAGGGATAAGAAGATCACATTTTTGGTCTGTAATAAACCATCAATTGGGGTCCCACGAGGAAAGTTTGATAACTAGCATCAGAGGCATGATAATTCCTTAGCAGACCCTTATCAAATTATATCTAAGCCAAGGCATCGCCCCTGAGGAGAAGAATGAGGCTCGACACCTTCGAGGTCAGGCTTCCAAATTTGCTCTCAATAAGCATGGACAGTTGTATAAGAGGTCAATCTCAGGCCCCCCTTTAAGGTGTCTTGACCGCGATTAGGCTTTAGAGGTGCTACATGACATTCATGCATCTGTGTGGCAATCATTCTGGAGGAAGATCCATGGCCCACAAAGTGATTAGGTACGGATGCTTTTGGCCAATTTTATTGAAAGACTCAGTGGATTATGCGCGTAAATGTGCTTCATGTCAAGTCCACTCAAATTTGTGACACCAACTCGCAACGTCGATGGCCAGTGTTCAAATTTCTTGGCCTTTTGATCAATAGGAAATTGATATCCTTGGCTCGCTACCAAAATTGATGGGATAGCAAAAATTCATAATCATCTCCATCGAGTATTTTACTAAATTGGTTGTGGCGGAGGCGATTCCAAGATAACGGATGCGGCCATTAAGAGTTTCATATGAAAAAATATTATTTAACATTTGGTTTACCTAAAGTCTTAATTTCTGACAATAGCACCCAATTCCAGAGCAAGAGCACCAGGGGCTAGTGTGAGGCTTTGGGGATCGCACAACACTTCACTTTGGTGGGCAATCCTCAATCAAACGGTTAGATGGAGGTAACCAATAGAATGATCCTCGACCATCTAAAAGCCAAGATATAAGACATTAGCTTGAACTAGGCAGATGACCTCCCTGGTGTGTCATGGGCGTACAGAACCACTCCTCAAACAGCTACGGGACATATCCCCTCGCAGTCTAGTTTACTGGTTTGAAGCAGTAATCCCCTTGGAGTTGATCCAACACATAGCTTGAGTTATCCACTTTTATCTACTGAGGAACATGTCGGAGAGGAAGCTCGACCTCGAGACCATTGACAAACATCACCAAGAAGCCAATAACACAATGCAGTGTTATAGGTCCAAGATGGCTGAGAATTACAACAAAGGAGTTAAATTACGCTGTTTTAAGGTTGGAGATCTCATCCTCAAAAAAGTAAAAGTCTCCAAGAATGTTGGTAAGCTCGACCCCAGATGGGATGGACCATATATTGTTGTCAAAGTATCAAAGCATAATGCTTACAGAATAGCCAATATGTAAGGAGAAAAACTCTTTCGCCCATGGAATGCAATCAACCTCAGGAAATTTTACATTTGAGATCATGTTGTATTTACCTAATTAAAGTTTTTCAGCTTGAATAAAGTTTTAATAGTGTTGATATGATTTAGAGTTATAGTCATGTTTAAGTGGCTTCATACTACCACAATCTAAGTCGACCCTGCAATCAATGAACAAACAGTTAGTGTTGCCACTCAAGCAGCTTTATGCTGCCACAACCCAAGTCAACCACGCAGTTGACAATTAAGCAGCTCATGTTGCCACTGAAATAGCTTCATGCTACTCTAATCTAAGTCAACCCCGTCATCAATGATTAAGCAGCTCGTGCTGTTACTCAAGTGGCTTTATGCCGCCATAATTCAAGTCGTCCCCATAGTTGACGCACAAGCAGCTCATACTGCCACTCAAGTGGCTTCATGCTGCCACAACCCAAGTCGACCACACAGTCGACGATTAGGCAGTTTGCATAGCCACTCAAGTGGCTTTGTTTTGAACCTGTAGTCGATGAACCAAGTTGACCCTGTAGTTAGATAGATGAGCGACCTCATGCTGTTACTTCATGTTTCTATGCTTAGTGTTGACCCCTGTAATTGAAGAAGCAACAACCCAGCTAAGCGTCAAAATCAACCAACCCGTGTTGATTAACTTGACCCCAGCATTAGAAATCCCAGTGTTGACTCAGTGGTTGACCAACATGTGATTAAAAATTAATGAAGCCATTAAACGGCCATGCAACAGATAAGGCTACAATAAGTCAACTCAGTCGACAACAAATATCTTTAACACAATGGAACGAAAGAAAAAGCATTCTTTATTCATCAAGTGATCCATGGTTTTTACATTAAAGATAACAAGAAGAAGAAGAACAACAATAGTTTTGGCTAATCCCGGCCTGCTCGCCTTCAAGCCATTCAGAGTTCAAGTTAGGTAGTGCGTAGGTGAGCGGTGAAACTGCTTGAGAAGGTTCACAGGGCCCGGCCACATCGGTCATAAAGTTGGTTGAACGCAACACATACTGTGCTACGTCAACCTCTTTCTTTCTTAGTCGCACCAATAAGTCCTCCGCAAATGTGAACTCCTCGGCCAACTGCTCCAACTTGGCATCGACCTCGACCTTTTTCTTTTGGGCTTCAATTAAGGGCTCATTGGGTGCAGCAGTTGTAGCCTCTATCCCTACGGCCTGCTCAATTTTACCCTCTTCAGGGTCAGGATAGGCTTTCAATTTTTCGTTCAGGGCCAGGTTTATCTTGCTCTTGTCTTCAGGATGAAAAGCATATCCTAGATGCTTGAGCTACTTTACAAACCTATTGAAGGCTTCTCGAGCATCGTCGAGAGACGCGACGGTGCTTACGTCCTGAAAAGTATTACTGAGGATGAACTATTCAATAGTTTCACGCCGCATCTTTGAAAGATGGCGATTGAAGGCCTTTTTAGCTTCGTGGATCACTTCGGCATGGTCTTGAGCTCAACCAGAATTATAGCTCACTTGTAGGTCTAGGTGGGCCTTTTTGATTATATTATCCATGCGGTTCCACTCCTCAACCGCCTGGATCAGTTGCTGATCCTTGGAGTCGAATTGCTCCTGACTCGAGCTGCACTTTGAGGGTTTCCATGTCCTTATCTCCACACAACTCCTCCTTTTCTACCAGCACCAGCTCAGACCGACGAAAAATGTTATAGCCCAATTGTCCCACTTGAAACACAAGGATGATGTTACTCCACAATACCATTATGAAATGGAAATTTTGATTAAAAATTACTATCGACCTCATACTCACCATGTTTTAGTGGTAGGACAGTGCTCGAATGGTCCCCGTTTGGCTGAGATTCATTAGTTTCCGCTAATTGAATATAGACAGCCCTAACGAGAACCATTTCAGAGCATTACCGCCAATCATTCCCCCTAGATGATGGAGGTCGAATCATTCACCTCCTCGATTTGGTCAGTGGCAAACCAAGGAGTATGCAGCCATGAGAGTTGGAATAAGGTACCATCACCAGGCTTCCCAAGCAGGTCATACCTTATAACTGCTTTCTATTTTCCTTTGCCCGTTGTAATCTTTTTGGGGGCCGAGCCCTTTTGTTCAACCATTTCCTTTTAGCCCGACCCACGGGGCTACTTGAGATGGGGTCTTTCCATCAAATGGATTGAGATTCCGCCACTTGTTCAGTCTGCACAGGCGTTGGAGCGAGGTCGATTGAGTGAAACTTGCCGCTTTTGCTGGAGTTCCTTCTTATCGCGCAGTGGCTACTCAACAATGTTCCACATTTCTTAGAGCTCGAGATTGGGATTCAAGTATGCTCTGTACAATTACTTCTTCTTGATTTTCACACACAGACAATATAAACAAACATCAAACTCGAGCAGGAAGATAACAGTACCTACAATTACAACTGTTGACGAAAGCCACTACCTAACTAAGTCCTTGATGAATGTGTTGGGCTAGCTAGGTGTTTGGTTCCCAAGCATCTCCATAGGTCCCCTCTACCAACCCCAAGGAATGACGAGAACCCTTGGTCCTCGAATATAGAAAAAGTATTTTTTCCATTCTTGGCCATACAACGAGATAGGGGAAACTAAGAATTTTCTATGGGGTCGAGCGGTTAGGTAGTAGAAACCAGATTCCTCGATACTACCTAACTTTCATGACATAGGTAAATGAAATAGATTTGAGAAGTTGGCAAAGGAGGCTGGTTGATTATATAAGTGCATCAGCATGGCAAAACTATACAAGGTGGCAAAATAGTTTGGCAACAGTGGGGTTATGCACACTTCTAGGCCTATAAGGAGGTCAACTATCACTCGAGCAGGGGAAAACCTAAGACCACATTTCAAACTTTCCTCAAACACAGTGATGCACCCTCGAGGAGGTTGATGCATTTTGCCTCGAGCCCCTAGAACTAACAACTCGTACTCCTCAGGGATATGGTATATTGCCCTAATTCATAACAGGTTGGCAGGGGTTATTTTGGATGTTATCTCCGTATAATGGTCTGGGGTGAACAATCAACCCCAGGTTACAGGAACTTCGAGTGGCCCAGCTTTACCCTAAAAAACTGCCCTTACATTGCTCGAGCTACTGGAATTGCTCACACTCAAGCTATCACTAGAAGAACTATTTGGATTGCTATCATGGGATGTTTCAGAGGCACTCTTACCCTTAGCCCCCCTAATAGGCCAAGTTCTTGGACTTAGTGTCCTCACTATCGGAGCTTGGAGACATTTTATTGTAGAAGAAAAGGGGAACAAAAGAAACAGATGGCAGAGTAACTTACAATGGATATTGGGCAGGCTCTAACCGTACAAAGTTGGAGAACTTCAAAGGTAGGGATTAGACCAGAGATAGATTCAGAAAAAGTGTAATTGGAAGTATATTTCCTCATTATTTATAGGGGTTTATGCACGGTAACCCAAGCATCAGTTATGATTATTCCTTGCCTCCATACGTTTCGTATTCTGCGAAGTAGGCGGTGCATTAAATGCAGCGAAACCACCATAAACTCTAGTTAACAATTCAAAAACCCTGGTCAAAGATTAAAAATCCCCAATCGAATATGGCTAACCACTGTAACTGCTTATTAACTCCCTGATCCTTCTCATCAACAAGCTCGATCAGGACCACGAGTTGGGGGGACTCATGATATGGGATAGCCCGATAGGCTCCCTAAGCCCAACATCAATTCCATTCAGCCTAACAGACCCACTAAGCCCAACATCAGTATTGGAGCTAACCTATTTGACAATAACTATCTGGTCGAGATAACTATTATCGATCGTGCTTGACGGGATGTGTCGCCTGCTCTAGCCAATTTCACCTTGTGTCGGGTCAATCAGTTCAATGGTCGACCAGCTAGGTTCGATCGACTGTTGTTAACCTGAGGTTCCTTTCTTCGGTGCTAACTCAGATCCCCACCGCATTTATTATTCTAATAGATAGCATGCCTCCCCATTAATGACATGTGATAGTCGTTACAGGCGCTGTCACCAACTCTACCACCAACCCTGCCACTACCTTTGGCAGAGAGGTGCCTACAAGAGGTACTGTTTATCCTGAAAAATGGGAGATTGTGCCATCTGAAATAGTATCGAGATATGGAATGACCATTTACCCCCGGCAAGGATTAAAGCCCACTTCACCTAATAGGGGCGCCATGGACAAATCATGTTTGGAGAAGACTATAAATACCTCATATTCAACTGTACTCAAGGTAATGCCAAATGCACTCTAATCTATCTATACTCTGTTTGATTAACTTATCTCGATCAGAACTGATTTGAGCATCGGAGTGCCTTAGCTGGGGGGACCTCGACTAGTTCGATGTGTGTTGATTGTTGTAGATCTCAGACCTCAAGAAGAATATAAGTTGATTTCCTCGACCTCCCAGGTCAAAAATACCCAAACAGTACTCTTTTTACTATATACAACTTTCAACCTCATTAGTATTTATTATAAATTGTTAACACGTTAGTATTTTTCAAGGCATATATATATATATATATATTCATATATGCATACCAATACTAATAATTTCTAATGCAACACAAACAAGTAAAATTCAGCCATAAGGATAAGTGAGAATAAAAGCACTCTAAAGACGTACAAAATTGTGAAAATCACGTATAACTTATCTAGAATCAAGTACTAAAATTAAAAAAAAATGGTATCATTTATTCACTATACATTATTATTCTTAATATATTAAGTTCAATTTAATCATTTAAATCATTGATGATCAAACTATAATTTCTTAGTTCTACAACTAATATAGTCATCTGGCATTGTTTGCTTTTGTTGGTTATGTTGAAATGATACCTTTACCGCATACAATGATATTTTATACTAGTATAAATGAGAATATAAGTGATTGAATATGGATAGTTGTCTTCCCAATCACTTGAATATATAATATCACCCAACCACTTGAATATATAATATCACGATCATTACATAAAAAAAAAATTATTATATTAGATGATCTTATTATATTATTTCACCAATAAAATAAATGTAAATTAATTTAAAGAAAAAATGAATACAAAAACATTCCAAAGATGTACTATATTATGAAAACAATGTATGATATATCCAAAATTCAATACTGGAATAAAAAAAATGATATCATTTTCTCAATATACAGTATCATTCTCAATATATAAGAAATTAAGTTGAATTTAATTATTTAAGTCATTGTTCGATTGTCAAATTATGAATTCTTAGTCCTACAACTGATATAGCTAGTCATGAGACATTATTTTTTTTATTTTTTATGGTAATGTCAAAATAATACATTTACTACATACATCGATGTTTTATATTAGTATGAACATGAGCCTAAGTGGTTGGATACGTGTACTCATCTTCTCAATTATTTGAACATGTGCTATCACAATCATTACTTAAAGAACAAGGGAGTATAAAAACACTCCGTGGATGTACTAGACTATAGAAATCTAATATAATATATCAAGTACTAGAATTGACAAAAAAAGGGTATTGTTTTTTAAGTATATGGTATCATTCTTAATATAATTAAAATTATGTGGAGTTTAATTATTTAAGTTATTTTGACTACCAAATCATGATTTCTCAGTCCTAGAATTGATATAATCTTGAGACATTATTTGCATTTTGATAGTGATGTCGAAATGATACATTTAACACATATCTTAATACTTTGTACCAATATGAATAAGAACATGAGTAGTTGGATGTGAGTAATTACCTTCTCAACCATTTGAACATGTGTTATAATGATTATAATTTGAAAAAAAGTATTGTTTTATTATATTAGATGGTCTTGTATGTTGTTTCACCTATCTAATTGAGGTAGATTTGGACAAAGGAAAAGGGAGTATAAAAACACTTCAAAGAGGTACTAGATTATGAAAATTTAGTATGGTATGTTTGGAATCAAGTATTGGAATTAAAAATAATAGTATTATTTTCAGTGTATATAGAATCATTCTTCATACATTAGAAATTATATTGAATTTAATTATATAAGTCATTATTTGATTGCTAAACCATGATTTCTTAATCCTAAAACTTATAAGTCATGAGATATTGCTTTCATTTTGATGGTGATGGTGAAATGATATATGTTACCATGTATATTGATGCTTTATACTAGTATGAATGAAAATATGAGTGGTTAGATGTAGGTAGTTGCCTTCTCACCCATTTGAATACATGCTACCACCGCCATTACATGAAGAAAACTTGATTTTATTACATTAGATGGTCTTGTATGTTGTTTCACCCATCAATAATGACTACAAACCATGATTTCTTAATCCTAAAACCTCAAAGTCATGAGACATTGTTTTCATTTCGATGGTGATGTTGAAATGATAAATTTTACCACATACATTGATGCTTTGTACTAGTATGAATGAAAATATAAGTGGTTAGATGTAGGTAGTTGTCTTCTCACCCATTTGAATACATGCCACCACCACCATTACATGAAGAAAACATGATTTTATTACATTAGATGGTCTTGTATGTTGTTTCACCCATCAAATTGAGGTAAACTTGGTTAAAAAAATGGAGTATAAAAACACTCCAAAGATGTACTAGATTATCGAAATTCAACATAATATATTGCAAATCAAGTACTACAATAGGAAAAATAGTATTATCTTCAACATATATGGTATCATTCTTAACATATTAAAAATTATATTGAATTTAAATATTTAAGTTGTTGTTTGACTACCAAACCATGATTTCATAGTCCTAGAACTAATATAGTCACGAGATATTATTTGCATTCCGATTGTTGATGTTCAAATGATACATTTACCACATATGTTGATGCTTCTATTATTATGAATAAGAACATAAGTGGTTGGATGTGGGCAATTGTCTTTTCAACCATTTAAACACATGTTATCACAATCGTTACAGAAGAAAATATGATTTTATTATATTAGATGGTTTTAGATGTTGTTTCACCCATCAATCTGAGGTAAGTTCGACCAAAGAAAAAGGGAGTATAAAAACATTCCAAAGACGTACTAGATTATAGAAATCTAGTATAATATATTTAAAATCAAGTACTAGAATTGAAAAAAATAGTGCTATTTTCTTTGTATGCATTATCATTCTTAATATATTAGAAATTATGTTGAATAATTATTTAAGTCATTGTTTGACTATCAGACCATATTTTTTAGTCATGGAATTGATATAATCACAAGATATTGTATGCATTTTGATAGTGGTATCGAAATGATACCTTCAACACATGTATTGATGCTTTCTACTAGTATCTTGAGAATATAAGTGGTGGAAAGTAGGTAGTTGTTTTCTCAACCATTTGAATACGTGGTATCACAACTATTATATGAAAAAAATATAATTTTATTGTATTAAATGATTTTATATAACACTCCAAAGACGTGTTACATTATAAAAATCTAGCCTAATATATTTGAAATCAAATACTAGATATGATCTTTATCTTGTAACTAAGTCATTTTGGTAGTTCTCGTGAGAAATATTTCAAAAGAGGTTCATTTGGACTATCTAAAATTTAAGCATGAATTTAATCACAATGTGGAAAGCACACACCACACAGGACATGGGAATTAATTTGTCTAGTCATATTTAAAGACAAGTTTCAAAGTCACACACCACCTTTGATTGAGAAAGGCAAATCTGAAGCATAAAAGAGAATAACAGTAGCTAGTTAAGATTGAAATTTTTTTAGTTTTCACATTCAATTTTCGAGGGGATTACGGTTTGTGGTGGCGAATGCAAGCAACTCATGATCATTATCAAAGATTGCCATATCTTGTTCTTTCGGAGTCACCCATGCTTCAATTCCATCTCCCAATCTCGTGTCAATCAAGTGCACCAAGTTTCTAAAGTCGGCCACATCTGCATCTACATATCCAACACAAACCCACGTTGGCTTTCCCCACCTAAAATCGACTTCGTAGAAACCAAGATTACACAAGCTTGATGAAATGAAAAACTTGGTCTTGTTGTTGGAGATCAATAATTATTGGAGAAAATTGATCTCAACTCACCCAAATACTCCTTCGCTTTTTGAGGCCCTTTATTCACCTTTGATTTGCTCAACAAAGTTACTATCAACTCTAATGAGTTCAAGCATTTTGGCCACTTGAAGTCTTTTTATTAAGCTCAAATTGAAAAAAATTTACCTTCTGCATCCTATTGTTCACTGAGAAGATTCTGTTACTTCCCAAATTACACAAACTCGACTCACAACAAAATGGGAAAAAAAAAAGGGAGACTAATTGTCTAGGTTTCTTCTTGCTGAATCAAGTTGTCAATAATCGGAAACAACAACAAAATAAAAATTAAAAAAAAAAATCTCAATGTGTTCATGGGAGGGAGCCGTGGGAAAGAGTCACAAGAGAATGTTGGAGAGAGAGAGAGATAGAGAATCTATTGGACTAATCCAAAGGGGGGGGATAAGATATATGGGTGCATTTTGGTATTTAGGTGGTTGGAGTGTAAGCTCAAAAAATAAAATTGAGATAAGGGGTTTAAACTACAAAAGTGATGGGTGGAGACTGATTCATAAGACGTAAATAAGTTTTAGAACTTTTCAATATGATCCACTTTTTTTCAAACGAGTGCATAAAATTTCAATATTTTTTATTTTGAAAGTTTAAAAACTCATTTATCATAAATTTTATTAAACATATTTAGACATCTTGTAAGTGTTTCAACAACTTAGAAAGCCTCATCAAAACAAATTAAAAATTATGCATCACCAAAACCCAAAAACAAAAATATATATATTTTTAATTTTGTATCACCAAAACCTATTAGGTACCAAGACAAGAGTCCGTTGGTATGTTCAAGAAGATCCCAAATGCTCCAAGCAAAGTAACCATCTCATAAATTTACATAATATTTTGCTAGCTCAAGAGGAAAAAATTAAAATAAAAAACAATAATACAATTTACTTGCTATCCTTAACTTTCCATGCATGCCTATACAAACAATATAACAAGTTATAAATGTAACTTAAAATCCATTATTTGCTCTATTATTATTGAACCCACCACCACCAACAAAACTAGCATTGTTGAAGTTGTTGTGAGGTGCTCTCGTCTGGGTATAATTTACTCGGATGTTTCGACTATTCAATTGTAGTCCATTTATGGTGGATAAAACTGAGTTGGCAGATTCGATACTTGAGAAATTGAAAAAAGTTGAATCTTCTTGACCTTCTCGAGTCTCTGTTGGCAACAACTCTCGCAACAATGATATTACAAAGCTGGAAAATGCACCTCTTAAAGATTGGTCATTAGTTTTGTATGAGAACCCTTCAAGGAAAAACTTTGTTTTCATGTAGTCGATAACATTAAGCATGGAAGATTGTCCATTCAATAGATTGTTAGCACAGATGCCCTGCCGCAAAAGGGCTCCAACTTTGTCGTAGCACACGATTTTGCAGGAAGCGGGATCTAGTGAGAAAGGGTTTTAAGGAAAAATTGCATGTTTAGTCCCACTGCATTAAATAATTTATCCTATAATTATCCGGCTCACCTAGTTTCAAACCAGAAGTGCAACACCCTATGCTATGGGATCAAAAGTGCAATTTACCCACGATCAAGGTACATCTTCTAATATATAATAGTATAGTTAGATTTATGTGTGTTGATTTAACTCTTCTATTATATAATAGTATAGTTAGATTTATATTGTGTTGATCTAAAAAATATATAAAAAGGTCATAAATCATGAAAAGAATTGATAATTAATACTAAGCAATCAATGGAATTATTTTAATTAATTAGAAAAATAAATCGTAAGAATTCAGTTTAATCAAAATTGTACAGTTAATATCAAACTAAATATTTTAATCATTAAGAAAATCAAAAGATTTACATCTTGTGCTAAGTATCCAAAATTTGATCAAAATTGCATACTCATGATGACAAAATCCTTTTTCCTATATATAATAATATGAGTCAGCGCATCAGAAACCTAATAAAATACGGAAAAACTTAGACATTTATCTACGATAGAAAATATTTCGGTTGAGGTTGGTTACTTGGTTTTTCACATCACATATGGATTTGTGAGGGGAAAACAATTGAATTAATTTATAAGTGAATTCGTATCGTCACTTATTTTAATTATTTTTGAAAAGCAAACACAAATGCGAGTAAAATAATTGGTAATAAAAATTAATGCATCCAGAGTCGCATGGGGGTAAATACCCGCACTGTCCAATTCAATAGTGGCTGACATATACTTCTTTGAAGAGGACGACCGTAATTTTCACCTCCAAATCAAACGGAATTTGATAGATCATATGGTGCGGCGCCCACTCCAACTAAAAATCTCACCTTAGAATACCCATACCCCCAGCCGAATTACTTGAACACAACAATATTAACTCAGAAACATCACCGTTTTTCCACTGAGTCGACTCGGACGAGATGATTAAAATGGACTGATTGGAAGATAATAACAACTACAACCTTCTAGGGTAGATCATCTACAAAGCAAGCAAAAGCGCCATCTGTCCAAGAACCCACTAAAAAATGGTTTTTCCTTGTGCATATCAAAAGAACAATGAAACATGAGCAAACCAAGACAAGAATGCGAAGAAAGAAACAAAGAGAAAAAGAAGGGCTAGGAATTCCGTATGAACAACAAAGAAAACAACAAGAAGGGGGCAAAAGAAGTATTAATTGATTTGCAAACTTGCAGAAAACATCCAATTCTTGGCTCCCTGGCCACAGATTCTCAATGAAACACTCATCAGTTTTATTGCGGATTTATATATGAAAATAAGCAAGTCTACCTTGAAGCAATTAAATTAAAATTCCACAGCATAGTAATAATGAAAAGAACCATTCACTCCTTACAATGCTGCTCTTCTAATAACATCCCACAGATATGGTGAAGAAATGTCCAGAAATAAGCACATCTCCTGTACTATTAATTAATGTACAATGTCTACCTACAAATGTAATAGCTAAGAAACCAATGTGGTGAATCAATTAAGACAGCTTATTTAAACATATAGAGGAGCATCTAGCAAATGCAGGGCAATTAAAGAAAAACTATCCGGGATAGGCACATCAACTGAAATGGGCAATTGATAAACAAAGCATAAACATATAAACCGTGCACCCAGAATGGATCAAAATGGCTATTGCAATTCGTAAATTCACCAGGCACTCTTCTTCTTTGCACCATGGTAACTGAGATACCATTTCACAAACTTCTTCAACCCCGTCTCCAAATCAGTGGTGGGCTTATAACCAAGCTCCTTCTGCGCTAAACTAATATTTGCGTGTGTGAACAACACATCCCCATTCCTTGGCATTGGCAAAACTTTACTCTTCGCCTTCACTTTCAACAAATTCTCTAGGATACTCACAAGCTTCCCAACAGGCACAGGGCTGGTATTTCCCAAATTATATATCCTCAATTGGGCGGCACCTCTTTTCTTGCCCCCACTTCCTGTGCTCTTCTTTGCAGTATCCAGAGCAGCTAAACAACCCTTCACCACATCATCTATGTATGTAAAGTCTCTGGCCACAGTAGCATGATCAGCCCCTTCAAAAATCTTAATCTCTTTACCTCTCAATATATCCTTAGTAAAGAAATAATAAGCCATGTCAGGTCTTCCCCACGGCCCATAAACCGTGAAAAAGCGGAGCCCCGTGATTGAAAGCCCATAGATATGGTTATAAGTGTGCGCGATTTCTTCACCAGCCTTTTTAGTGGCTGCATACAAGCTAGCAGGCTGGTCTGTTCTATCTTTTTCCGAGAAAGGTACCTTAGAATTGAGGCCGTAAACTGAGCTCGACGAGGCCCACACTATACTGGGCTGTGGGTTCGTGTTTTTGCATGCTTCAAGTAAGCTGACAAAACCATTAACATTGCTATGAATATAAGAACTGGGATTCTGCAATGCGTACCGCACTCCGGCCTGGGCTGCCAAATGCATCACATGTGTAAAATGCACAATCCCAAACAGCTTACTCAGCAAAGCAGCATCGTTTATATCGCCTTCGATGATATAAACGCCTTGGCGCTCGAGGAGGCTTTTTCGAGCTTTCTTCAGCCCGGTTTCATAGTAATTGTTGAAATTATCGAGGCCCACCACGCCGTCCCCCCGGTTCTTCAGAGCAATGGCGACATGGGTTCCCACGAATCCAGCTGCGCCAGTGACCAGAACCGTGAAGCCAGCCTTGGAGTGCGGACGGGCCGAATTACGGGCTTTGACTTCCCAATTCGGGCCTAAACGGGCCCTTGCAGAATAAGCGGTAGTTTGGAGGCTGCGGCGTTTTCCGGCAGAGGAGGCAGCAGGAGGCGAGCAAAAGACGAAAAGAAGCAGGAAAAAGAGGAAAAGGAAGGACCAAAGAGTGAGTCTGGGGTGAAAACGCAAACGGTGGAAGGCATACGACGGCGACGATTTGAACTTTCCGGTGGAGGAGGGGATGATGGGGTCTAAGTGTGAGAGTATGGTCTTCAGTTGTGTCATCGGATTTTGACCGGAAGAAGTGAGACTTTTTCTCTTTTTGATCGGAAAAACTGAGTGAGGCGAAAAGTGTGAGGATTTGGAGTGTTAAAAAAGCCTGTTACTGCGATTTCTACCCTCTTTGTTGCAGAGGAAACAGAGAGCAAATTGGCAGTGTTGGACGTAAGGATTTGTGGGACTTTGAGGGAAAGGGAGAGTAAAAGGGGTTTGGATTTTATAGAAACGAAGGTGGAGGTGTGCTGGCGCCTGCTGGAAAACTAAAAAGTGACATTTCTTTATTCCCAAATAATCCTCCAAGGATTGTTTTGAAAAAATATTTTCTCTATATTACTATTAGATTAGTGAATCCGAAAATCTCTTATTTACTTGATTTCCTTTTTTATTACGGGTACTCTTAAAGATGATTTTGTTACTGTGGGCGGCTTTCTTGTACTTTCCTTTCAATTATTTCATTTCTAAAATGGGTTCTTGTTTTTAACACTGGAATTAAGTGGATAGAATGGAAGTATCAAAAAAAAAAACAGTGATGTGTAAGCAAAATTGTTGCCATTTGATTGATGGTTTGTTGTGATCTGTGGTGGCATTTATTGTGTTGCTGATATTGATGAATATTTTTTGACTTAAAGAAAATTCAAAATACTGTGAAGACAATCAGTCCATGAAATTGAATGTCGACACGACGCACGGTGAAGGTGGAACGTCCTACGCTATTTTTGGACCACTATTTCAAACTTGAAAAGTTCTGTCTACCAAAATATTGGAATTGTTTGTTTACAAACATCAAATATATTTTTTAATTTTTAAAATTTAAATAAATAAATAATACATATTCTTTACTTTTATTTTCAAAATATAAAATTTATTCTCTAAAATATTTTTACTATTCATACTCTAATATATTTATCAATACTAACTACTTGTCATAAATTATTCCCTTCACATTAATATATATACACATACTACCACTCATTCAATTTATATATACACATATATAAATATTTTTAAAATATTCATTTCATCCTATCAACTCAATTAAAAAGTTATCGATATGACTTCTTGTCCTCTCTCAAAATACAAACAAACAAATAATTTTTTCACAATTCATTCTCTATCTACTATCCAAAATACAAATAAACAACTATCACATTCCCTAACCCCCAGTTCTCAAAATTTATTCTCCCAAAATTTTTCGAGAGAATGCCTCAATTCACATCCAAATAAAGCCATTACTTCACGAGATCAATGACCTCTTCAATTTTAGATAATTCTTGGAATTAAAAGAACATATATTTTCATTACATAAAATTAAATATTATAAAAGGCTTTTGAGGTTTTATCCCAACAAAAAATAATTTTAAATTTCCTTGGGTTATTTAGAAAATATTTTAATTATTATATACTATACTCTTGCTCTCATTTTTATACATTTTTGCACATGTTGTGATAATTATTACATCAATAAATATATATATCGACATATTCTAATTATTATTTTAATATAAATATATAAAATATAGTTATATTGATACAATAATATGTAATGACAGAATTTTAACGTGACATTAAAATGTTTTCTCAAAAACAAAGTTGAGTGCATTTTCTATTGATCTATAGTATCAATCATTTTTTGAATAAAATTAAGCATGTTTTCTTTCTCCACTCATGTCTCACATAACCTTTAATATACATTTACCTAAAATACTCAAAAATGAAACCCAACATTGTCACATTGCTTAACTTTTAGAGTGTTTCGAGAAGATATATTAAGGAATATGTGAAAGTAAAATTTATGTTTAGTTTATTTTTTTGAGGAAATATTTTAATTATAAATATCTTTTTATGAAAAAACTTTATTTAATTAGTGGTGCACATTCCATTTTTATATTTTTACTTATTATTATATATTATATTAGTACAATAATTAAAAAGGTATATATTCATATTAATATTATGATTGGCAATATAAATATATATATATATATATATTTACTGAATTTATTAATGTAAAAGTTTGAATATGCATATAAATATATGTGTGTATGTGATAATAAATTATATTTTTCAAATATTTTCGTTAAGAGACAATATGTTTTGAGAGCAAAAGGAATAATTAAATATTTATTTTCATATACGATGGAATGACATTCTGTCAAAAAACACCAAACACTGGCGGATAGGCCTTTTTTCCCTTTCGTTTGGCCTTAATTTTGGCAGTTCCCAGTTCTATTTTAAGTTGACAGGTCACATTAGTCACCAAATTTTTGGGTTTAATTGAGATTGATGACAAAAACTTAAGATTATTATAGCATTAATTTTGGCCCTAATTGTTCATTGGCAGGCAGTCTAATGGCATCAATCTCCTCTTTTATGTGGAAAATCTCGTATTTAAACCTAAATAGCTTCCTTATGCATTATATGTGCATTTATATAGTTTATGCTTCAATTTATTTGATTTTTTGATTTAAGAATAAAAAAATATTTATTTATTCATCAACAAAAACTAAAAAAAATTAAAAATTCTAGCCCTAATTAATTAGGTGGAATAAAAAAGGGGAATTTGCAAGTGCGCAATATTGATTAATGAATTCATTTCCTACCAGTAAGCATGTATGCTTTGAATTTAAATGCGATGCATTATATTCAAATATACATTAAATTGCGTTTAAGAATTATAATTACAGAAATAGATTCTAAGATATGGATAGTTATATTATTTATACTCTGTGAAAAGAAGTTTTTTACTTGCAATTTTTGACTAAACTGTAAATTTATAGAATTTAGAATAATTTTCTTTTCTTTTTTCTTTTTAAATTATCAAAATATACCAACTAATCAGATAGGAATTATGATGATCTTTCACTACATTATTTAAATTCATTCATTTGCACATCAATCTATACTTTGTGAATAATGTCAATTGACCATAATTTTGTAATTTTGAGTTTGACTAAATCCTTAATTTGTAATCTTTAATATTTTTTAAATTAATTACAATAATTTCATTGATTCGATGAATATTGATTTTGAATTTTTTATCTTTTAAATCAACACACATAACAGCTAATCATATTTAATGATATTTTAAAATATTTTGTAAATCTATTCATGCAATGTAAATTAGGAAAACTTTCAACTAAAATTTATATATCTTACACAAAATCAAAACAAAAATATTTCAACTAAGATATTAAATAATATCACTAAATTAGCCACAAGTTAAATTTTCTCTAATTTCTCAAAATTTTTATTTATATATAAAACATACTTATTGATAAAATCTAACAAGTACGTTGGAAGTAATAGAAAGTTTCCAACTAATGAGATACTAATATATATACACACGCACATATATAATTGCTTCCTTCTATGCTGCTCCTCTCTCTCTCTCTCTCTCTCTCTCTCTCTCTCTCTCTCTCTCTCTCTCTCAGATGTGTCTTTATCAAGCTTGTTCTTTCTAGTCATCTCTGTCTCGGTCATCAATATTAAATAATAATTTAAGAAGTATCATTGTATGTGTCAAATAATAATAACTTACTTTGTAATAATAATCACTTTTAAAGTTTTATAGTGCTTGATATAATTATGTATTTAATTTATTCCGATTAATAATTAGTAATTTGTGATACAATATAATGAAAATAAAAAAAAATTGTCTAAAATTATAACAATAATTTTTGTTATCATTATATTGATCTATATATGTGTTGCTAGTTGCTAATTGCTAATTGCTAATTGCTAATTGCTAATTGCTAATAATGATAATTTAAAATATTAATTTCCATCAGTAATTAGTTGCATTTTTGTGATTTCAACTTATTCCCAAGAATTGCTAAATGGATACAACAAGATAATTTTGCAATTTTAAACCCTACGTATGATCTCAAGCATAAAGCACCATTATGCCACTGATCTTACGTTTGTCCAATGGTCTCTTTCCATCCATAAATAATTGTTAGGACTATGATGCTGCTCAGAGGTGTAGTAAGATTTTTTTAAAAAAATAATAGAGTGCCCGTTTGTCTTACTAGAAACGAGTGCAAAAAGATCGCTCTTTGCAAGAGCTCCTCCATTTTAAAAATTTTTGTGAATGATTTTTTGCTTTTCATTTTTATTTAGGACTTGGTATTTATAGATTTAGGATTTTCTATCTTTTTCATAGGCTTGGCTTGTTTTTTGGACTTTCTAGCCAATTTACTTGGTTAATTAATTTTAAGGTCCACTTACTATTTTAGTTAATTTATCAAGTTGTTTTTAGGTTCAATTTTAATCATACCAACCCCTCCCCCCTTCAGTGGAAATTTTTAATTTTACATCGATAATATCTTATAAGTTTAATTTATACAATTTTTTCTTAGTTTAATTTGGACAATTATTTTTGATATTTTACAAATTCTCAATTATTGTCCATATTGAAGTTGAATAGATCTTAAAGTCTTTGAGTCCTCTAAAAGGTGTTCCATAAAAGTGGCTTTGTTAGCACGTAGGGAGTTAATGGAAAAGAGAAAAGCTTAACCATGGCTAGAAAGAGGAAGAGAAAAAGAAAGTATAATCTTACTAGGAGTATTAAGATGAGTCCTCTAGATAAAATCTTTCGTGTATTTAGGACTCCTTGAATTATTTCTTCCTTCTTGATTTCTTCTTTTATACATTCTATCATAACTTCTTTTGAGCTAATAAGAATTATGGGGTTTAAGTCGAGCCGAATAATATTTAAGAGTAAATTTTATTCTAAGTTGAGCTTAGGAAATGAGTCTTTGAGTGATCAACTGAATAGAAGCCAAGGTGGTGGTCCTTTGATCAGCTGACCAACCACCCACAATAATAGTATTAGGTGCTTAAGGCGGTAGCATGCACGGTTCTCTCAAAGCGCTTGCCTTTGGCGCTCGACAGGTGAGCTATCCTTAGGTACCCAATGTGCGCATAGGCTAGTTCGTGCTCACGTGGACATCCTACGTGTGGTGATGTAGCATATTCTAGTCCTCGTCTTAATGTGCAGTCAGTCCACACTTCAGAAAATTTTAAAGAGTGTCATAGGAAAAGTGAAACTAATAAGTTGTGTCCATTGCCGAACTTTAATTCTAAAGAGAGTGGTTCTTCTGATGAGGAATTTGAGAGCATTTCTTCCAGGGATAATAACTTCTCAAAGGTGAAAGAAATTAAGTGTTTACTCAAGCTAGAAGAGTTAGATATTTTGAGGTGTAGGATTTGGGCCATCTTAACAAAATTGGGCCATCTTAAAAGTACCAAAACCACTTTTCTTTTTTGTGACTAATTCCCACTTGATTCTTGTTAGACTAAATTCTCTAATTTTATAAGAATTTTAGAGTTTACTCTCTACACATCTGATTTGACAAAAATGCCCATAAGTATAATATTTTTCGCTTTTTTTTTTTCACTTCTTTATCATAAACAAAAGGCAACAGTAAACCCTACAAATATCAGTATCATTTCCAAAAATAAAAAGAAAAAAAAAACGCAAGCAGCTCCACGGCAAAAACGAGAAACAACCATCAACCTGGCATCTACACTATCTTATTCTCTTTTCATCATTTTCTGGTTTAATCTTTATTTTTGGGTTTCTTCTTCTTCTCAATTGGTTTTGAATTTCTTGTATTTTTCTGACAATGTCAACCAGTAGTGAAGTTGGAGTGTTCAATCAATTATTGGGGAGTTGTGGCTACAAAGACCAGCTCCATATAATATCCATTAATGATACTACGACTTTAATAGACATGTACAATAATCTCGTAAGAAAATGGAGTGAAATCAACGCCAAGCTCTTCAGTTTGTGATACGTAGCTCCACAACAAAGATTGTACGTGACATTGACTGATGACGAAGATATTCTGAATATGGTCTTACTGTATTTGACATTAAAGATGAACATTATTAACATCCTGGTAAACTGAAAGGATGAATCAAGCAGCAGTGCCAAGAAGAGTTGTGATGTTTTAAGGTAATACTTCCATAGAATCTAAACTATACTGCAGTTTGTAAAGTTTGTACATCAAGAGTTCTGAAATTGTACACCATTTATTTGAAAAATTTTCTCTACTTTAGAGAGTTCTATATTATACTTCATTGAAAATAAAATTGTACTTCATTTGACAAAAATTGTACACCATTATTTAAGTTTTATACTTCAAGTATTCAATTAAACTATTATAAAAAATTGTACCGCCATTTATGAGGTTTTATACTTCAAAAATTTGAAAATTATACTTCACTTTATCTAAAACCGTGCTTCATTTTTTTTTGAAATTATACTTCTTCATTTTATACTTCATTTTAC
>JACGDI010005241.1:2288487-2311951 GCA_014898725.1 Jacaranda copaia | reverse complement strand
AGTTAATGAATCCCACCTAAACTCTGTCACCTAGCTCCATTTCAAAATCTTAACGCCCATGATTTTGAATTGGATTGAAGCCACTGAGTTTGTAACTCACGTAGGTAATAATGATATTGTAACAATTATTGAAAAATTATTATATAAAATTCTATCTAAATTGTTACTAACAATTTATATATATTGGTGTTGAATTGTCACTATAGATGTGTCATTAAATGTCACAAATATATCATTATTAAATTTATAACAATTATAAAATAAGAACTGTTATAGTTTAGTGCATATTTATCAGTTCACATGGTGCCAGTGAACTCTTCAAGTTATCTTATTACGGTTTCTTGTGATGGTTAGAACATTGTATACTTGTCGAAAAATTAAGCATTTCACAACAAAATAAAATATATTGATGTCAAATGTTATTTCGAAATATGGTGTCTTAAAGTGTCATTTTGATTGATAATAAAATTAAAATTAAAGACAACCCAATGGATATAGTGATGAAGGTCATTCCACGTATCAAATTCGAGCATTATTTAGATTGACTAATGTTTGCAGACTTAAAATTACCTTTTGAGAGAGACAGAAATAATCAGTAGAGAATTTCAAATTTAGATGGAAATTTATAAGTTGGCCTTGAAATTTAAGTTTTGGAGACTAGCAAAAAAACGAGACGGCAAGATGGCACACAACAAGTGCTCCCTTGCGGCAATGGACACCACGGTGGTGCCTGCCTAAGGATGATCGGTGCTGGGCGCAAGTTGGTTGTGCCTTGGCACAGCCGCTACTGTCCAATTGGGCAGATTTTCACTGCGGGCGTGTGATGCAAGCCTAAACATAGTCTTCTGGCCCAAAGTCGCTTTTTTTTTATGTATTTTTTATGTTTCTCTCTCAATTTGAGAGTTCTAAAATCATTCGGAATTAGTTTTGTGCTAGATTCATCAAAAGGAGATCAAATTCAAGGGGGTCAGTGTTGAGGTTTGTGTACTTGATTGTACTTGGCACATTGATTTAAAATTAACAGAGCTTATATTTCCGTTCATAGAGGTAGGCACATTATCGAATCACATTAAATCTTTTGTTTCCTTATTCAATTTTTTTGTGAATATTTTTTATTTTCATATTTGACCATTTTAAATTACAATAGTATGAGTATGACAAAATGGGACCTTCTAAAAGGCAAATGTGAATGCACTAAAAATGACCAAGCAGTCAAGCACATTTGGTCATGTTTGGGCCAAGTGACTAGCCCCCGTTGATAGTATCTCGATCCATGGTGAGCTCAGGATTGCAATATACAAAGTTGTTTATATATATATATATATATATAACTTACATATCAGTATTTGAGGTCATTCGGGTGTAAATTCTAAACTCATGCATATAAATATTAAAGAAATACTACTCAATTAATTGATGGATGACTATGCTGAACTAATGAATATCTAGAACATGTATGAATGCTGGTCAACATGAGGCAATGCCCATTGTACCTCTCAATAATTGTCTTTTTAAGTTAAATCTAGTATGATTTGTTTATGGACTTGTTTGAACTAAACTGACCTTCCATTTTAATGGTTTTGTAGCTATTAGACTTTAGAAGTAATAATATTTTTCTTATGAGCTGTAATTTCGTTTATAGGTGGTAAGAGACCACCTCAATGTGTTTTTTAAAATACAATAATAGGTTTCTTTCTCAATTTGTTATAAATATCTTTATTCTTCATTTATTTCATAAATTTGCTAATCTTAATTCTTATCTATCTATCTATCTATCTATCTATCTATCAAAATCTTTGTCTTAAAATAAAATTTTATCAAACTAATTCTGTTGCTTAAGTTATTAATGGGACACTAACAAATTTCAATTACAACTTCTAAAAAATAATAAAAGAAATGTATTTTTTTAATTCTCAATAAAATTGTACGAGAACTTAAAAAAATTATTACATTGTGAGGGATAAACTATAAATAATGATTGTTAGATTTCGATACACATGAATAGGATTAACAGTCTAACAGTAAACAAAAAATGAATAGTCAAATGAAAACATCTCAGTATTGTCAATAATGAAGCGAAATTTTGAATTAGTCCATGGACCATTGTTGAAGTCTGTAGGGTAGAGTGTTGTGGCTAAATTAGAGCCACGAGACGAGTGCTGGCTAGCCCTCTTTGTACGCAATTGCTGAAAGTAGTCATTGCCATGGTTAGGTCATAAATCATTTAATTGACCGCCGCCTCTGACACTTACGTCATGTGGGCATGTCTTTGTGATTTTTACAAAGTTTTCGCAAAAAATGGGGCCTTCTTCATTCTGTTCTGGTTATTTTAAAGAGTATATATCATAAAATATATTGGGTAATGTATAAAAAATATAAATAAATATATATACGTGATTGTATATTGTGAAATAGTTTCTATCATAACAAATGTTTCTTCTTATATAAATTTTGATTTGAATAAAAGTATCATATCAAAATTTTGTATTATTATGTATTATTATTATTGATATATTCCACTTATGCCTAAAGGACACATAAGTAAAAATAAAATGCAATGATAAATATGGCCTAATAGGGGCCATTAAGGCCTGCCTAGATGGCCACTAAGCCTAATGGGCTCAGTACACCATAGACAAACTAATATAAATATTAATTTTACAATAAAAAAAAGGCATCGAATCATATATTAGTTAATTTGAGTGTTGTCCCTGAATAGATACATTCTCAAAGTAGAAGCCCACTACTTTGTAATTTTTGAAAAGGTTTTTGGATCCAATTCCATGTAACACTATCTTGTCCCATATATGAAAAATGTTTTTTAGTCATGAAATGTTGAAAATGCGGATAAGATCTAGAGATCGAGACTTTAGTGCTTGAAAAGTACCTTAAAGGGAGATTGTTGTGAATAATCAACCTGATGCGCAGCCCCTCCCGACAGCCGAACAAGTGCCCTATGTGCCCCTAATGTCAAAGATCCCATATGGGCTACAAGCCCTATCTTTTGAAGGGCTGATGCTAAAGATCACTTGGGAGGCTCAGATCACATTGATGGAAAATATTTTGGCATAGGCTACGGTGAAAGTGATAGCTCAATACGTTGTCAAACACCACTAATAGGAACCATTCCAATCATCCCGCAAGAGTTGAGAAGTATTCTTATCTATCGAAAAAGCTAAGTAGAGCCTAGAAGAAAGATGAGGTGCGCTCCTCCCTCTACTAAGCAAGTGGACGCTTAGTCTTCTCTTTATGTCGACGAATCATGGCGATGGCCAACCATTACTAGAACCACACTCTGCTCTACGATCATTGAATGCATGCTTAGTGTGTGAGACAAATACCTCCATCTGGTTGTCACCCTCTCTAGGTACAACCTTACCATTCTAGTAAAATTACTCTGTCATGGCATGAAGGTCATGAACCTTTTAAAGTTAGACAACACAGGTGACCCCCAAGAACACCAGGACAACTTTGTATCCTAGATGGAGCTGTGCAATCTAAGTAAAGTTCCATACCACAAGATGTTCTACACAATGCTAACCAAGCACACTTTTGCATGGTTCAACTAAATGCTTGTCAAATCCATCCTTTAAAGCGAACAACTAGCATAACACTTCCTGCATAACTTTTTCATCAGCTACAAATACTCCAAAACAACAACCTACTTCGTTCAAGCAGTTTACACTGCCCCCTATCTCAACTAAAAGCTCTTGTTTAGTATCATTCAATAAAGTCTAAAATAGCACAAGTTCAAAGAATCAATCATAAAGAAGCTACTCACCTTCCTTGAGGAACTCCTTATTTGAGGAGAGAAATACATTAAATATAGAAGACAAAAACTCTAGCGGACAATCACAAGTGAAAAGTGCAAAAGAAAGAGGCTTACGTAGGGAGAAAACATTTCTTTTATAGGATTCTCAAAATTTACCACTTTTAGCGCCCCAAGGATAAAGATACTCATGGTTATTGAAAAATAAGGCTTAGCCAAATGATCCCCAAAGATAGTGGATAAACTGAAAAGGTAAAAATCCCTAAAATAATATCAATTTCACTGTGATAGGAACATCTGACAAAAGAGTGTCACAATCTTAATAACAAAGCTAAGAAGTTGATCTACTGAGAAAGCCTAAAGGAGTTTGTGGACAAGAGGCATGGTAGACCTAAAATGCAATCTTAATTACTAGGACACCAAAGAGCGTCAACAATCATTGGAACAATAATAGAATCCTAAAAGGAGCTATAGTAAAGGACTGTCGACTTACTTGTTGCATGAGTCATTTCAGGGATATCCTAAGGACACATAAGAGGTAACTCCAATAACATGAAAAAGCCCTCAAGAGAGCCGTGAGGTAGATGCAGGCCTATTCTCTAGGTGAATCTTAGCATGTACAATATACTTTCTCCCCCAACTTTCCAACATCACCTTTAAGGAAAACAACTTGAAACATTGAAGGACCGAACACAAGATGCACTAGTGATCTCAATCTCAATAGATGATCAAAATTGATGATAATAGTCATCATACAAGTGTAATGTAAGCTTTGACAACCCCCCCCCCCTCTTTTGTAAAATTTATATGGAATTGTTTATGAAACTACTTGTTTTCATTAAATGTATCTTACAATACATTTTAGGTCACAATGGTGGTGACTAGTCTGTGGCAAAATTACATCAAAAGGAAACTAGTTAGGCGTAGCTAATCAAGCTCAAATATATAACTTTTGGAGTTGGTTGCATTTTATGGTCAAGGTGATTCATTTTTGTCAAAATCTTTGATTTACACTACAAATAAGTTCGGCATTACAGATGGAATTATTTGACAGACTTGATGAAATGACAAAATTTTGACAAACCTCCAACGGAATATTTTTGGTTAGAAAAACCCTCGTCACAAATTCCTTTGCCACCGTTTTTCAACTAAAGTAGTTCATTAGAAAATTTTTTTATGGATTTTCATTGATTTTGTGACAAAAGTTTAATCATGTCAAACAACCAAATTTTCATCTATTTTTCGATAGGTATTTCCATCAAAAACTTTTTCAATGCTTTATCATCAAACTTCTGATGGAATGTCTTTATTTTTTTTAATTTTTATTGTATTTTAACGCTTTTTCGATGAATTTCCTTAAAAAAATTATTAAAATTATTATTTATTTATAATTATTTCATGGGAAGATTGATGAATATTTGTTGAAAATTTATTTTTTTAAAAAATAATTTCTACAAATTTAATTTAATTACACCTGTCACATGTTGATACTTCTTGTATATAAAATAGCATACACTTATAAAACAAATAGAAAAATAATTTTAAAAAAATAATTTTATAAATATAAGTCATAAAAGTTATAATTCACAATTACAAACCCCCCCAAAAAAATCTTATTCACTGGCCGTCAATAGCAATAACATTGAAGTCAAAGTAGTTATCCGACCAGAGAGGTTGAGTAATCCAACTTGTGTACTTCTCGAGGTCTGAGATCTGCAACAATCAACATACATTAAGCTAGTCGAGGTGCCCTTGGCTAAGGTACTCTGACGCTCAAGTCAATTTTGGTCGAGATGAGGTAATCAAATAGAATATAGAAAGCTTATGGAATAATTGTCATTACCTTGAGCATGTGTGGGCTGTGAGGTATTTATAGCCTTCTCTTGGTGCGCGATTTATCAAATGTGCCCCTATCAGGTGAAGTGGGCTTTAACCCTCGTTAGGGGGTTAATGGTTATTCCAAATCTCGATACTATTTCAGGTGGTACAATCTCCTATTTTTCAGGATGAATAGTATTTCTAGTAAGCGCCTCTCTGTCCAAGATGGTGACAGGGTTAGTGGCAACAACTGTACTGGCAGTCATGTGTCATTAATGCAGAGACATGGTGTCTGACAGAATAATAAATACAGTATGGATTTGAGTTAACGCTGGAGAAAAAGACTTGAGGTTGACAATGGTCGACCAGACCTAGTTGGTCGACCATTTAAGTAATTGACCTGGTACATGGCAGAACATGCTAGAATAGGTGCCACATCCCATCAAGCCTAGTCAATAATAGCTTACTTGATCAGATAGTTGTTGTCAAATGGATTAGCTCCAAAACTGATGTTGGGCTTTAAGGACTAACATTTGGCTTGCTTAGTGGGCCTATTAGACTAAATGGAACTGACATTGGGCTTCCTGTTAAACTATCCCATATTATGAGTTTCCCCAACTCATAGTCCTGATCGAGTTTATCGACGAGAAGCATGGAGTTATTATGCAGTTACAGTGGTTAGCCATATTTGATCAGGGTTTTTGAATCCTCAAACAAGATTTTTGAATTACCGACCAGGGTTTGAGGTAGTTCTGCTGCATTTAATGCGCTAGTTACTTCGTAGAATATGAAGCGTATAGAGGTAGAGAGTAATCATAACTGACGCTTGGGTTTCCACACATAAACCCCTATAAATAATGGGGAGATATGCTTCCAATTACACTTTTGCTGAATCTATCTCTGGTCAAATTCCTACCTTTGAAGTTCTCCAACTTTATACGATTAGAGCCTGCCCAATATCCACTGTAAGTTACTCTACCATCTATTTCTTTTGTTTTCCTTTTCTTCTAAGACAAAATGTCTACAAGCTCCAATAGTGAGGACACTAGGTCTAAGAACATGGCTTATTAGGGGGGGCTAAGGGTGAGAGTACCTCTGAAATTTCCCATGATAGCAATCTAAGTAGTTCTTCTAGTAATAGCTCGAGTGCGAGCAGTTCCAGTAGCTCGAGAGATGAGAGGGCAATTTCTGAGGGTGAGGTGGGGCCACTCGAAGTTCTTGTAATCTGGGGTTGATTTTTCACCCTAGATCATTATATGAAGATAATATCCAAAATAACCTTTGCTTACCTATTAAGAATTAGGGCAACATACCATATCCCCAAGGAGTACAAGTTGTTGGCTCTAGGGGCTTAAGGTCGAATGCATCGACCTCCACAAGGGTGCATCACTGTGTTTGAGGAAGGGTTGAAATGTGGTCTTAGATTTTCCCTTGCTCGAGTGATAGTTAACTTCTTCATAGGCTTAGAAGTGTGCACAACCCAACTGTTGCCAAACTATTTCACCACCTTGTACAGTTTTGCCATGCTGATGCACTTATATAATCAACCAGCCTCCTTTGCCAACTTCTCAAATCTATTTCATTTACCTATGTCACGAAAGTCAGGTAGTACTGAGGAGTCTGGTTTATACTACCTCACTGCTCGACTCCGTAAAAAATTCCTAGTATCCCTTGCCTCGTCGTACGGCCAAGAATGAAAAAAATACTTTTTTTATATTTGAGGGCCAGGGGTGCTCGCCGTTCCTTAGGGTTGGTGGAGGGGGCCTATGGAGATGCCTAGGAACTAAATACCTAGCTGGCCTGACACATTCATCAGGGACTTAGTTAGATTTGGGCATATGGAGCTCTTGATTCTGACTGAGGAAAGGTGTTTGGTCCTAACTGGCTTGTCACTGGCCTAACATGACCTGCCTGAGGGCAATCAATTAGATAGTGGTTTTTGTTGATAGTTGTAATTGTAGGTACTATCATTTTTCTATTCGACTTTGATGTTTGCTTATATTATATGTGCCTACAGATTGAGAAGAAGTAATGGCATGGAGCAGACTTGAATCCTAAGCCTGAGCTCTGAGAAACTAAGAGCATCATTGAGCGACTGCTGCGCGATGGGAGGGAGCACCAACAAAACTAATAGGTTTGACTCGATCAACGTCAGCTCCGATGCCCACTCCAATCGAACAAGCAGTAGAATCTCAATCCGCTCATCGAGAAGATCCTGTCTCGATCAGCACTGCAGGTTGAGGAAAAAATTTAATGGTCATGAAAGAGGGCCCAGCTCCAAAAAAGATTACTATAGTCAAAGAAAAATAAAAAGCAATTACGGGCTATAACTTGTTTGGGAAACCTAGCGATCGGTCTCTATTCCAAATTTTGTGGCTATCTACTCTTTGATTCACCACTGACTCATCCGAGGAGATGAATGATTTGACTTCCATCATCCAGGGGGGATGATAGGCGGTAATGCTCTGAAATAGCTCTCGTCAGGGCTATTTGTATCCCACCACTGCAACATGGTAAAGATGAGGTCGATAATTTTTAGTCGAATTTCCATTTCACGATGGTATTGTGGAGTAACGTCATTTGGTGTTCTAGGTAGGACAACTGGGCTATAACATTTTTCATCAATTGAAGCTGACATTGGAGGAAAGGGAAAAGTTGCGAGGAGGAGAAGACATGGAAACCCTCAAGGTACAGCTTGAGCCCTCGCAACTGCATGTCGAACAGTTGAATAAAAGGGTGGCCAAACAATAGGAGCAACTCAACTCTAAGGATCAGCAACTGGTCCAAGCGATCGAGGAGCGGAGCCACATGGGCAACATAATAAAAAAGGCCTACCTGGATCTGCAAGTGAGCTATACTTCTGGTCAGGCTGCAGGCCGTGCAGAGGTGACTAACGAGGCGTGGGAGGCCTTCAGCCACCATGTCCTTAAGATGCACCGTGAAGCGATTGAACAGTTCATCCTTAGCACTGCTTTTCAGGATGTGAGCGTGGTCGCATCCCTCGATGATGCTCAAGAAGCCTTTCATAGATCGATAAAGTAGCTCGAGCATCTGGGGTATGCTTTCTGCCCTAAAGATAAGAGCAGGATAAGCTTGGACTTAAATGAGAAATTAAAAGCGTATCCTAACCTTGGAGAGGGTGAAGCTGAGCAGGCCCGAAGGATAGAAGCTGCAGCGGCTATAGCCGATGAGCTACTAACTGAGGCCCAAAAGAAAAATGCCAAGGTCGATGCTCAACTAGAACAATTGGCCAAGGAGTTGTCATTCACCGAGGACCTAGTAGCTTAACTAAAGGAAGAAGAGGTCAACGTAGTGCAGTACGTGCTGTGCTCGACCAACTTTATGAGTGATGTCGTCAGGCAGTCCAAACCTCCTCAACCGGTCTCATTGCTTGCATATGCAATGCCTGATCCAGACTCTAAATGACCTGAAGGAGAGCAGGCAGGGACTAGCCAGAACTAATCCAGCACCTATGCTGCCCTCCTCTCCCCATTTTTTTTTTGAATGCAACGACAATCAATCAATTGATGAATAAATAATACTTTTTGTTTTGTTTATCATTGTTGAAGATAGCAATTGATTATTTTCACTTTTGATTAAATTATTGTAATAATGTGGAGAGAAACTAATGAATGACTTGGCTACCGCCATCATAGCTGAGAAAATTTAAAGATTGTTGTCGATCAAGTCAACTTGTTGTAGCTTTGTCCATTGCATGACCATTCAGCTGTGTCGTTGATTTTTAACACCTGTTGGTTGACTACTGAGCCCACCATTGGATCTCCAACCCTGGGGTCGACAGAATTGACATAGGTTGATTAATTTCGATGCTAAAGCTGGGTTGCTGTTTCATCTATTGCAAGGGTTGACTCCGAGCATAGAAATATGAAACCAAAGTGGCAGTACGGTGCTACTTATTTATCGACAATGAGGTTGACTTGGATTGGGGTGGCTAGAAGCTGCTTGATTGATAGCATGAGATATTTATATGTCGACTACGGGATTGACAGGAGTAAAGGTGACACGAGGCCACTTGAGTGGCAGTGCGAACTACTTATATGTCAACTACAGGGTCGACACGAATAGTGGCGGCACGAGGTTGCTTGAGTGGCAGCACGAGGTTGCTTGAGTGACAGCACGAGCAGCTTATATGTCAACTACAGGATTGAATTTAGTAGTGGTGGCATGAAGCCGCTTGAGTGGTAGCGCGAGTTGTTTTTATGTCGACTACAAGGTCGACATTAGTAGTGGCGGCATAAAGCTGCTTAAGTGGTAGTGTAAGTTGCTTATATGTCAATTACAGGGTCGACATTAGTAATAGCGGCATAAAGTTGCTTGAGTGGCAACGTGAACTACTTATATATGGACTACAAGGTCGGCTTGTTATAACAATGACTTCGAATTATACCTATATTGCTGGAATTTTATTTGAGCTGACAGCTTTCAACAAGTAAATACAACATGACTTCAAATGTAAAATTTTCTAAGAATGATTGCATTCCATGGGCGAGGGAGTTTTTCTCCTTGTATATTGGCAAGTCTATAAGCATTGTGCTTTGATACTTTAACAACCGTGTATGGTCCATCCCATTTGGGGTCGAGCTTACTAACATTCTTGGAGACTTCAATTTTTTTGAGGATGAGATCTCTGACCTTAAAATGACGCAACTTGACTCCTTTGTTGTAGTTCTCGGCCATTTTCAACTTATAATGTTGCATGGTATTATAAGCTTCTTAGCGACATTCGTTAATGGTCTCAAGGTCAAGCTTTCTCTCTGATGTGTTTCATAGTGGATGGAAATGAATCACTCGAGCTGTGTGCTGGATTAGCTCCGAGGGGATTACTGCTTCAGACTCATAAACTAGGCTGTAAAGGGTGTGGCCAGTGGCTGTTCGAGAAGTTGTCCTATTTGCCCATAACACGCTAGGTAGGTCATCTGTCCGGCTCGAACTAGTGTCATGTATCCTCACTTTCAAAGGTCGAGGATTGTTCTGTTGGTCACCTCCATCTGACTGTTCAACTGACGATTGCCCACTAAAGTAGAATGTTGTGTGATTCCCAAACTTTTGCACCAACCCCTGGTACTTTTGCTTTGGAATTGAGTATCATTATCGAAAATAGGACCTTAAGCAAACCAAAACGGCATATGATATTCTTCTATATAAAACTCGTAATGGTCGCATCGTTATCTTTGGAACAGCCTCTGCCTCAGCTCACTTAGTAAAATACTCGATTGCTATAATTATGAATTTTCACTGTCCTGTCAATTTTGGTAGTGAATCTAATATGTCAATTCCCTATTGATCAAAAGGTTAAGAAATTTGAACACTAACCATTGGTACTGCGGGTTGGTGTGGCAAATTTGAATGGACTTGACATGAAGTACATTTACGTGCATAATCCATCGAATCTTTCAACAAAGTTGACCTTTCTCTACAGGGAGTCCGATTGGTTTTGCCCTCTTCAACTTAGGGGTCCATAGCTATGTACTTCTTGAGGTGTCCCTACCTGATTAATCTCTTGATCTCATCTTGGAGATTGAAGCATTCATCGGCATTATGCTCCTTTTGCTTGTGAAAGTGACAATATTTCTTTGATTTTTTCATAGCTTTAGTCTCCATCAATGTTTTGGGCTTCTTAAAGAGGTTATCATGCTAGATGGCATACAGGACCTCCTTTCTTAGGATGTTCAAGAATGTATAGTCATGAAATCGCTTGATGGGAGATCAACCTCTCTCTTTGTGTTTCTAGTCGTCTTTTTCTTTTTTCTTCTTATTGACTTTGAAGGATTCAAATTTGAGCTTATTCATCTCCTCCTGTGTCATATCTCTTAGTCAGGTTGAGCAACTCCTCCATCGACCTGGGCCATTCCCGCACCAAAGCGTTAGCGCACTTTTTGTGCCTGACCCCCAAGAACAGTACATTAATCAAGAATTTGATCCTGGGATTATCAATCCTAAGGATCTCCATGTTGAATCTAGAAAAGAAATCCCGAAGAGACTCCTTTTCGCTCTGCTTTACAGTATGAAAATTGGTGTGGGGAGTTTCGCCTTCTGCCTGCTAGTAAACTGGTGTAAGAATTTGTTGCACAATAGATCATAGAAATAAATTAACAACAGCTCGAGCTTCACAAATTAATCTAGTGCTATGTCTTGGAAAATGGTTACCAGCATTTTGGCGTATATGTACTCATTGTGTCCATGCAACTGTATCATATGTTCAAACTGCATGAGGTGTTCATTGGAGTCCGTCGATCCATTATACCTTGGCAGACCAATTGGCACCTTCACGTCGATAGCAATGCACTCGTCAACAATATCCTAAACAAATGGAGATCCCCTCTCGCATTGAGATCTCTGAGGGCCTTCTAAGTTGAGTGCTCTTTCAGTATTTCTCTTTGAAATCTCGTTGAAGTGCTTATTCAACTGTTGGACTTGGTGGGATACTTTCTCCCATTCTTCTCAATCCGCATAGGTGGCGTTTCTGTTAAGACATGGCCTAGCTCGCTCAACCCTGTAGCATTGCGGGGCTCGAAAAGGCTGAATAGTGAGGTCCATAGATTCTTTCATATCATCATGGTGATCATGCCTGGAGCATTCAACCTTGTCGCGCTGCTGGGCTCGATTAAGTCGAACGTGATCTATTGAGTTTGCAATCTCTTTCTATAACTCTGGCCATTTTCTCTCCTCCTAGTGGCATTTAGGACTGGTTTCACAATGGGCGGGCAATCGCCTAAATTCTTGGTAGCCATGACTGTCTCAGGAAGACCTCTCTCCTAGAGAAGGCGGCTGAGGAGTGACACTAGCAGCAGGGGCAGGCACTACGGTGAGCCTATTTAATGTGGCAGACAGTTGGGTTGAAATTTGGGTAGAGATTTGCTCGCTTATTAGCTGCATTAACTGAAGCATAGTTAATGTCACCATCAGCTCCCAAGAGATGCTGGGGCTTGGAGCGTATGCACCTTGCTGGGACGAAGAGGGAGGTGGAGATGTGGACCTCCTATTCTCTTTCCTTTCAGATGGGGCTCTGCATGTATTAATCATTTTCTTGTTGCAATCTCAAGTTTTCCCACAGACAGTGCCAAAATGATGAGGTTGAAAATAGTTTAGAGTGAGAGGGTACTGTTTGGGGTTGATCCAATTAGAGAGGTCGAGTAATCCAACTTGTGTACTTCTTGAGGTCTGAGATCTGTAACAATCAACACATATTAAACTAGCCGAGGTGCCCTTGGCTAAAGCACTCTGACGCTCAAGTTAATTCTGGTCGAGATGAGGTAATCGAACAAAATATAAAAAGCTTATAGTGTATTTGTCATTACCTTGAGCATGGGTGAGCTGTGAGGTATTTACAGCCTTCACTTGGTACACGATTTATCGAAGGTGCCCCTATCAAGTGAAGTGGGCTTTAACCCTCGTCGGGGGGTTAATGGTAATTCTAGATCTCGATATTATTCTAGATGGCACAATTTCTTATTTTTCAGGGTGAACAGTACTTCTAGTAGGCATCTCTCTACCCAAGGTGGTGACAGGGTTGGTGGCAAAGTTGGTGGTAGAGACTATACCGGTAGTCACGTGTCATTAATACAAAGGCATAATATCTAACAGAATAATAAATGCGGCATTAATCTGAGTCAGCACCAGAGAAGGAGACCTGAGGTTGACAATGTTCAACAGAACCTAGTTGGTCAACCATTTAAGTAATCGGCCTGGTACATGGCGGAGCAGGCTAGAATAGGTGACGCATCCCGTCAAGGTCGATCAATAATAGCTTACTTGACCAGATAATTGTTGTCAAATGGGTTAGCTCTAAAACTGATGTTGGGCTTAAGGAACTAACATTAGGCTTGCTTAGTAAGCCTGTTGGTCTAAATGGAACTGACATTAGGCTACCTGTTAGACTATCTCATGTCATATAGCATCCTTCAGGATATAAGTATACCCTGCCAAAATTATAAGATGGGGGCTCTAAACCTCCCCCCCGTAATGTCTGGCCGGTTGAAGAATCGACTGCTTGTGATGTTGATGTTAATGTGGAATAGTTGAGTGGAGCAACAGGTGATGACTGAGTGCCATGTGAAGTCATAGATGATAATGGAGTGCCTACAGGTGAGGTGGATGGTGGCTAGGATGATTAATGCTGATGTGAGGGTTGGTATAGGGAATGATATCTAGATGATCTCACAACCGCAAAAGAGGATGAGGGAGAAGAAGTACTATTGAGATGTGTGGGAGGAAAGTGTAGGGTAGGAATAAACCAATGACCAGCTGATGAGGTGGTGGAAAATTGATCGATAGGCAAGGGTATCCAATATGTCAGGGAATTAGTCCCCTTACCTTGGCCAAAGCCTCAACCTCGATCGTGGCAAAGGGATGAAAACCAAACTAGTCTGTCATCTACAAAACTAAAACAAACATCACGTACAGACAATAATAAATATTATTATGAAAACTTAATATTTATGTATGTCAAATGCTTAAGAACAGTTAACAACTAAACTCAATAAGGCACATTAGTTTCCATTGAAGTTTGGATATATAGACTATATTATTCATTCATTGTATAAATTCTTCAGTCTTTCTATCTATCCAAATCTATTGTTGTAATAAGAGGACAATTTTAATTGTCTATTGATGTTCCAATCCTTGATTAATTGTCATTTACATCAATAGATTCCGGTAGATAAAAAAACTGAAAACTTTAGTAATGAATGAATGAATTTTTGAATAGAAATTTTTATTGAGCATGTTTGGTTGTTGACCGATTGTAGGAGTTGGGGACTCCTCTGATGCTACTTTTCCAATCAAATATTATTTGGTTCAAAAATTATGTAATGACTCCTTGGTAGAAATACCAAAAATTATATATTTTTTGATTAAAAGTTGAGAATTCACTTGAAAATTCTTCAATATATAAGCTACACACTGCACCAGATTTGTAACAAAATAATAATAATAATAATAATAATAATAATAATAATAATAATAATAATAAGCAACAAGTAACAAGCAAGTAAAAACTCTTGTAAAACTCGTTTTTGTTTTTTTTTTTCTATAGCAAAAACATCTCTCTTCTTTCAATTTTCGGCATCTAAAATTTTCTTTCATAGTTCTTATCATTCTTTAAACTTTTGGCACACTTCTGCACCTAGAAATCCCAACACCTCTAGCATAATTTTAGCTTGGCTTAGGAACCCAAAAAGGCACAAATTCTTAAAATGTTAGGATTGATTGAGAGGGTATTTGGTCGAGCTTATAAATTCCTCAAAATAACTTGTAAGATATTTGAGAGTTTATAAGATGACAAAAAATATTTGATAATTTTTTTTTTAAAAAAAGGGCTTACAAGCTTCTAAAATAAGATGTTAGACGCTTATAAGCCCTTTTTAAAAAAAGTAAAGAGTTCCTAACTTATTTTGAAAATTTTAACAAATTAGATAAATTTTAAACATATCAATTACAAAATTATCATTACTAATATTTTATAAGTTCAAAAATTTTATTTTATCCAAACAATTTAAGAACTTATTTAAAAAAAAAAATCTAACATTTTATAAATTCTAAAAATATCTTATAAGATAAAGAAGTTTAAAAAAAAAATTAAACAAATTTAACCAAACAGCCTCTTAATATTTTCTTAAGTAGCTATAACCAAATCCGTCCAGCGAAAAGGATTGATTGAATATTTTCTTAGATACATGCAAGATTTCTTTTGTATTTCCTTTTACGTTTCTTTCTTTTGTATTTCCTTTTATGTTTCTTGTGTTTTCGAAGGGATGGAAAATAATTGGCGGAAATGCACTTGCCTATCATTTTCATTTTTTCAAAGTTTCTAGTCCATTAAGATGGTGTTTCGAGGGGTAGGAACGAGGCTTCACGCAAACCTTGCTCGCTGCTTGCTGTTGAACCTTTTCTGTGACGCTGACGCAAATTAATTTTCTTATTCCATCCCTAATTTTATATAATTTTTGAGAATAAGGACTCAATTTCCTATCATCTATTTTCTAATAAAGTTTTAGCCACAATTTAAATTAAAAAAAAAAAAAAGGTTGATTTTCTGACCCTAGTTTTAGGTTTAATTGACTTGGGTCAAATATTATTGTTTCATTTAAATGTATGTTAGAACTATTGCCCGCTATTATAACTATTCTAGAAATGAAGTTCACAATTTAGGATTCGAGTTCTTCAATTATTCCACAAAATTGATGTCCTTCACTCCATCAATTAATTTGATCATTTCATCTTTATTTATATAATCTTTTTGTGTTAGATGGTGTCCAAATTCCACGCCTATCTATGCATCGGCAGCCGCTTCAGTAACTCGAATTTTGTGTGAGCGCAACCAGAAAATCATTAGTTCGTATTCTTCTTTCACGTATTTCATGTGAATGCGGCGTCAAGTACTAGTTTAACTTTTTTACAAACTTATCGATAAATAATACAATGAGATTATTCCTAAATTTGTCCTTGACTCTAGATCACAATTGTAAAGTCGTCCTCATATTATAGATTAATATATTAATAGAAGGGATATGTATATGTGTGTGTATATATATATATATATGATCTTACTCTTTCAGTGAAGGATCCAATTTATTCCTAACAAAATAATTATTCATTTTTCTTGCAAAGTGACTTCATAATTATAACAAAGTCTTGGAGTTTATTTAATTAAAAAGAAAAGAAAAAAGAAAAAAGAAAAAAGTCCTAAACTGCCCTCTGAATATTATCAACCACAAAATCATTAAAGTAAGTCCTACAATGCATTTTTCCTCTAATATAGCAACATATTTTTAGACTTAAATGCACATGTAAATTAAGATATAAATGTATAATAACGTACTAATTCGTTAACATAAAAATAAACTTCCTATACGTTTGCATATACAATGAATATTGTGCAAAAGAGATGAACTAACTTTTAAATTTTAGAGATTCTAAATTTTTAGAATTAGTACATATACTGATATAGGATAGCCCAACAGGCCCAACAGGTCCAGGTTCAGAAGATTCAGCCCACTAAGCCCAAAGGCAAGTCACTTTGGTCGACTAGTATTGACCCCGTATAAAAAACCCCGTGGTCGACCCGTATCAACCTGAGGGCTTCTTCCAAAGTCTCGTGGTGATAGTCCAGGGGCAAAGTCAGACTGGTCGACTAGTATCGACCCCGTATGGTAAGCCGCCCGATTGACCCGTATCGACTTGGAGGCCGCTTCCGAACTCATCATCTAAGCTTGGTCGACATGAATCGACCATCGGTTGCAAATGGGACAAGTTGAACATTTAAGCAATGATTACACGTGGCAGCAGATGTGACTGTTGCCTACGGATGTAACCGCTTCCACCAACCCTGATAACTCTGCCAACAACTCAGGTAGAGGCGCGCGCCCACTAACGTGACTACCCAGGAAAACAGGAGATTGCGCCATATGACACAGCCCCGAGATCTGGGCATAAAATGACTGTCAAACCCCGGACAGGAGGAAAATTGAAGCACACCTGATAAGGGTACTTGAGTAAATTCACACAATGATTAGATTACAAATCCTACCAGCACCACCACGCTCAAGGTATTGCAAATACACTATTCACTATACACTTTCTCCATACTCTCCGTCTTACCGAAAATCTAACTTGAGCGTCGGAGTGCCTTAGGCGGAGCACCTCGGCTAGTTTACATTTGTTCTTGATTGCAGATCTCAAACCCAAAATCGTTCTAATCCACCGGAGTTCCGGACCAATAAGCTCTTTGTAGCATCATATACTTTTTTATTATTGTAAATTTAAATATTATTTAATATTTTTAATCTTTTTATACTTTAAATTTGTCCTTAAAAGATATTGAGCTAATGTAAAGATACGTTATCCACTGACCTTTTTACTGGATATGAATTATATAAAGCACACAAAGAAACAGAAAAGCCTTATTGGAGCCGCCATGGAAAAAATTCAACTGAAAGCAATTTTAAGGATAACGGAGCACTTCCGCTCGGTTGATGGCGACAGGAACGGCAGCCAGAGTACTTTGTGGGGGCCAAGTACCTGATAAAACTAATAGCCTAGTGAACTAGACGGATCACTTAGGGGCAAAATAAGCAAGTACGAAAGTTGGCCCCACTCCATGAGCACTGAAGTTCAAAAATGTTTCGCTATAATTACTACAGAATAAATTTTCATATAATTAAATGTGCGTTATATTTTGGGCGCAATTTCAGATTTCTTTCTAATTTTTCAAATCAAACAAATTTTGGGGCTTATTCTTCTACATTTTGAGAAAATATTCTTTAATTCACAAAAAATTTCAAAATATATGAATATTTTTTAATTTTTCTTCCAAAATACTATAATTTTTTATTTAAAAAGTCCTTCATAACTCACCCAAAAAAATTATATACTATAAAAAGTACACTCAACCCCCTTAATTTCTTACTCTATCTTTCACATCACTTATTTATTTATTATTTTCTCACTTTACTTATATATTCATATATATACAACATATATTTCACCCTACAAATCCAAGAAAAAAGTAACTGATTTAACATCAACAGTAAAATTTGTTTCTTCCCAAAACATAAAGAAACAAACAATTCATTTTCAAATCATTTTTTATATTTTTCCAAAACAAAAAAAAAAACTTGATATATTTTTCAAATTTTCCCCGAAAAATTCATTCCCCCAAATTTTTTTCTTCAAAATGCCCAAAATATAAAAGAACAAGCCTTGGATTTTTCATTTTTAAATGTATAATCATTATGCAAGAAAACATCTATAAATATTTTATTATGAAAATTTGAAATCCTTAATTTGGAATACTATGATTTTGAAAAAAAAGAAAGAAATAATATGATCTATTTATTTAAATACGCTGAAATAACATAATTTAAAATTTCACTGAAACTCATGTATTAAATTGAAACCAATGTAAAAGAAAGTAATTTTATTTTACCATGTTTGAAACTTTTTTATGGAAAAGATGGATATTAAATAAATAAATAATATAAAACTGAACATAAATTTAACTTTAAATTAACTCAGAAGCAAGAATGAATTTAACTTGTAAATACAATCATAGAACATCATATTGATTTAGCGTGGGGAAGAACTTTCGTACTTTGTTAAGCATTTCTCCATTCTTACAATGTGAACCGTTTAGTGTAATAATGTGCATTGTTAATATTGTACTCATCAATTCCATGTGTTTGAAAATTGAATTGAACTAGGGATCGGAGGCTAGTTCAATTCGATTGAAGTATAAAAACCGATTATGGTAAAAATTGATCAAAAACTAGTTAAATCAATATTGATTCGACTAATTTTTGATCGATTCACTTATTTTTCTTTTTCTTTTTTGAAAATTTAAAAATTGATTTTTTAAAAAAAATGAAAAATAAAAAATATAAGAAAGAAAAGAGAAATTATGAGTTGAAAGATGATGATTAAAGATTTTGAACATGTAATTTTTTGAAATATGGGTTTATTTTTTTAAAATTTAATAAAGTGGTAGTTATATATGAATGCTTGTGTTTTATTTGTTGTTTTATTTTGTTTAATTTCTCATAAATTATATTGAATATTCAACATAGACAAATTTATTTTTACTTAAAATTGAAATATGAAATGAATTATTATTTAAATTAATATGAAATATTATTTTTTATTTATTTATAATTGACTAATTATAAAATAGTATTTTTTTTTCCAAAAAATATACTTGAAAATAGGTAAATTGAAATTTTTTTCAAATAATATTTTTGTCTATATCATTGAAAATTTTATTTTTTATTAATATTAAAACATTATAAATTTATAAAATTAAATATAATTATTATACTATTATAACATCATATCAATCAAACTAATAATTTAATTGATCAAATCAATTTAACTAATAACCAATAACATCACTTATTCTTTTTTCCATCCAATTTTAAAAATATTGCACCAATTACTAGACTTGGCAATAGATAACCCACGGGTAACCCAGAAATGGGTAATTATGGGTCGAGTGGGTAAATTTATCCATTTTTTATTGGATATAAGGTAAAGCACCCGTTACCCGTCTTCACGGGCAACAAATAACCCATGGGTACTCATTAATTTTATTTTATTTTTATATTTAAAGATAAATTAATGTCTGACTTGTAACTTACATGATATTACTCAAATATTAACTAAATAAAACTATAAAAAAAAGGCTACAAATTTTAAATATTAAATTGAACAAATACCTAAAGCATATTAATAATATTGTAATTTAACGGTTAAAACTTACATATTAAGTATTTAAAATCTACCAAATTTAAAGTATATCACATTCAAATGTTCAAATTTAAATTCCATTACATGCCAAAAGTTTTTGAATTGAAAGTATAAATATTAATCAAATGTTGTTGTTCTTGTGGAGAAAAATGTTGCATCCATAGGAATGTGCACCATAAGTTGTTCATTGCTTGATTTATCATCACCTACAAAAGAATATATGATCAATAATAAATATTTAAAAAGAAATAGGTGATATTGCTAATAAAGTAAAAACCTTAATCAACTTACTATCAACATCATAACCACGCAACCAAGTTCTAGCACAAATTATTTAGGTTTTATTTTAGAATATAATTTTTAATTTAATTTGTTATAAATATTTATATGTAAATATATATTATATATAAATATTAAAAAAAATGGGTTACCCATGGGCTGGGCCAAAAAACGACGAGTAAATTAGATACGGATGAAATTATTCATAATTTTTTTGAATTTAAAAAATAAGGCTCATTATTTGTAATTTTTAGGTATCCATGGGTACTCACGGATTTGAGTAAAAAAATTACCAGGTCTACCAATTACATTCGGTAAGACTTTTCTGCCCTTAAACTGTGAAAAAAATATTGGAAATAATTAATTGTTGTGCCTTGGTATTTGGTTAGTTGTGGTATGGATGCACCCGCAGATTGTCAATTTTGGCACCAACTCCGACTGCTGCAAAGTGCTAAATTCGAGGCAGTATCAAATAAACGATTTGCGCTGCATCTTTTCTAACCACGATAAAGGAATTGATTGGTAATATACAATTTGCAATGGAAGGGGCCTTTAGTTTTGTTTTAAGAAGGTATTTTATTTTTCGATGAAAAAAATAATAATAAAATAATTATAAATGTATATTTGAAAATAAAATATTATTTGAAGATGTTGTTCAAAGTGTAACGATTTTATAAGATTAAAAATGAGTTGTATTTGAAAATTTTAATATTTTTATATTAAAAATTGTGGAAATATAAGTATAAAAAAATGAAATGTGAAAATAGAGAGAGAGTGTAATAATATGTTTGGAAAAAAGTTTTGAAAATAAAAATATTTATAAAAATATAAAAAATTTGATAGTTTTCTATTTTTATTTAAAAAAAAAAATAAAAATAAGCTTTAAAAACAAAACCAAACAGGCATTAAGTATTTCAATTTTCAACTGCATCCGAGTAAGCAAATTAGTTGTAGCCTAGGCATTAATTAAAATATATGAGAAGAAATACAGAAATATAGTTACTGACATAAAAAAAATAATATTCTTTAGATATAGTCTTTTGATTAGATTTGAAAATTGAATTATTTAATTAATAGATAAAAAATAAGAAATAATTGTCAAGTGTTGTTGAGATTGATGTGCATTTCAAATATTTAGTTTTATCAAATATCATGAGAATAAAATAATTATAGACAAACTTTATTTTCTTCTATGCTTATTTTTATCGCACATGAATATACTTTTTCAAAATTAATCCAAAATTTTAGTTAGAAAAACATAATAAGGTTTTGATTAATTTTGAAAAAGCTAAGTAAATATATTCCTTTTTCCAAAATGAAGTCACGTATTTCTTTCGTATCTTTTTTCCCCTCAAAGTATTATTAGAAGTTCTAATAATTTCAGCACTATAACAGTCATATACACACACACATATATATATTTATATCTTTCAATTATAAATTTTATATAAATGTTATTTTTAATTATTATATCATTATAATTGTGATAATGTAATTATATACAAAGTTTGATGTAACACCACCTACCAAATAAAAATTTATATACAAATATAGTTACAATAAAATTTGTCCCTTCAAAGAAAATTAAACATAATTTTATATTTCACATATTTCAAAATATTTCTATGAAAATATTAAAAATACAACAAATGTAGCAAATATTTGTAATTATAGTTACTCTAAAATAATTATAAATATCACAACCGCATAATATATATTGCATAAAATGGAATTCAATTGCAGGATGCTCTACAATAATCACATCAAGTATGTAGGAAGAAATTAAATTTGAGTCTATTAGTATTTATTTTGATAGTGGCACCTAATGGTTGTATATAAGTAGTGACATAATAATACGTTGAGTTAATGATGTAATTGGTCGTCACCAAAAAATCAATTTTAAAAAAAGTGATGGATGTTTGGGATAGAGTAAGATAAGGTAATATCTTGATTATGGTTTGTGGTAACATTAGAAAAGAAAAAGAAAAAGAAATAGAAACAATTTGTTTTCACTTTTAGCAAAAAAAGAAAAAGAAAAAAGAAAGAATTAATTGATGAGGTGAATCACGTGATATGGCCTTCTCTGGGGTTTGGTCCAGCTAACATTCTGCCGCCCCATCAGTTGATTGTCATTTGTCAACCTGGTGGCCTGCGCACAACACTTTTAGTTGTACTCCCACAATAAAGAGAAAGTGCAATTGTCTTTTTGGCATAAAAACGACAACTTTTTTCTTTTTTCTTTTTTCTTTTTATTGCAAAAATTTTGCGGAGCAGACTACAATGTTGCCATCCACTTAATTTGTTTAATAAAAAGTAATTCAACTGACTTTACACTTATTAATTGAAATAAATAAAATAATAAATACATTAAATTAAAATTGTAAAAAAATATTATGATTTAATTGGTCTAAATATTAAATAAAGTAACTACATACTATCATGGCAAAGGGAGCTACAACAAAAAACTGAAACTAAAACAAAGGCTGGGATTGAAATCACATGTAGACGGAATTATAAAAATCCCCCGTTATAGTATGACTCTTGTTCATGCTATCACCATTGCTCATCAACAAATCCCTTTTGTAGAATCCCAACAGAAAATTTTTAATTAAAGTATAATAAATGCTTAATTTCGTGTGGCAAACAAATTGAATCCCATACTCTCTTGTGGAAAATTAATGTTGCAGGAGGCCAACTGCAACTTGACTGCTATTTACTAAATTCGTTTGACCGGGCCGGATCTCTTGGTATTAATTAATTAATAATGCTCACCGAACCAGCAAAAGGAGGGAGACTTGGACTTGCACGTGCTGTCCGGAAACCAAGGGGTAGTTGAGATAAAATACTGTTTTTTTCCCTTGGATTGGAAAGATATATCGGACCTTTTTAATATTGATAGCCATAAGAAAAAGAGCGTAGTACTTGTAATCCGCTGCAGCGATAGCAACAAGCAGGATACGTATGTGGGGACGGGGTCGAAGTTAAAGATTTGGAGGATCAAATTATCGTTGTTAGCGAAAATAATGGTGCCTTTTTGAATACTGTAGTGCGAATTATTGACAAAAAAATTACTGGGTACACAAAAGCATACCATATGGTGTTCGATAGGCTTTACAGGTTTAGGAAAATTGGAATTTATGGGCTTATGATTCATTATTTAGATCAGATTTTTTAAAAATTACGAGAGCATTAATTAAGTTTGGAAAATAATTCAATAGAAGTCTAATTGGAATATCGTAATAATTGACTTAGATGTATGTTGTTTGAATGAGAATACGTTCTTTTGGTGTATGTATATGCATATTTATGTAATATATTAAACACTAATTCCTTTTAATA
>JACGDI010005241.1:2255652-2285033 GCA_014898725.1 Jacaranda copaia | reverse complement strand
ATTTTTGGAGTAAAAATAAAATTAAATGATTTTTTTAATATTAAAATAATAATAAAATATATTTAATATATGTATGTATAATTGGAGAATGTGCGTTTTGAAGGCAAATGAAGATATTTAATTTTTTTTTAAAACAATGTTGTTTCGGAAAACATAACCAATCATTCCCTTGATATCTCTTTTGCATATGTAGAACATTAAGACTTGGTTTTATCTTAAATATTAATAAGATATTGTATAATCTCATAAGAAGTACAGCACGGACTTGCGTATTTTTTAATCTTTGTGCTAAAATATATAGTTGGTTGTGTTGATTAATTATATGATTCATCCACAACAAATACTAGGATTCTCTATGGTATGGGTGTCAATTTAGGTTAGAACACATTGGCTCAATCCAATTCACATGGTTTTGGGTTGGGTTGGACTCAGTCATTTGAAAATGGGTTTGGATGGATTGGACTTTAGATGGATTGTATTAAATTTGAATTCAAAATGAGTTTCATGTGGATTCAAAATGGGTCTATTCAAAAAATTCAACTAATTTGATAAATTATATCAATATGTTGTAAAATTGTATATTAAATAGAGTGTATAAAGTATAATAATATTATTATGGTATTTTGAATTAATTTTTTAGAATAAATAAATTAAATCAATTTTTTGTTTTCTATTGGAGTCATTTCAAATCTAACTCAATCCATTTTGAATCCAATCCTCTTTTAATCCATCCATCTTAAACCATATAAAACTAACTCATTTTAAATCCAACCCACATAAGCCCCAACCCCACTCACCCCCGTTTGCCGCCCTTATTCTACTCCATGGATACAATAAAGTTTGAAAAAGACATTTGAGTTGAATTATACATTTCAACTACTGCAGGAATTGTTCTTGTATTTATTTCTCTTCCAATAATGTAATCATCAGGGGACGCTGAGGATGGCAGAAGACTGGTTAAATTGGAATGCTTCACCATGGAGGACACTGCAAATTTCTACATGAGGCCTATTGAAGGCATCGTTGTGATCACCGACTTGGACACAAATGAAGTTGTTGAAATTGTGGACAAAGGGAAACACATTCCAATCCCTAAAGCTGCCGGAACAGACTATAGATTGGAGGCTGAAAACAGCCCAATTTTGAAGCTCCCTAACCCCATATCCATGGAGCAGCCTAATGGTCCAAACTTTGTGATAGAAGATGAGCATTTAGTGAAGTGGGCTAATTGGGAATTCCACTTGAAGCCCGACCCAAGAGCTGGAGTCATTATTTCTCAGGCCAAGGTCCGTGACCCAGAGACTGGAGTCTTGAGGCCTGTGATGTACAAAGGGTTCTCGTCCGAGCTTTTTGTCCCATACATGGACCCTGAGGAAGCATGGTACTTCAAGACTTACATGGATGCTGGTGAATACGGGTTCGGGCTCCAGGCTCTTGCCCTCGAACCACTTAATGATTGTCCGCGAAATGCCAGATATATGGATGCTGTTTTTGCAGCTTCTGATGGCACGCCATATGTTAGATCAAACATGATATGCATATTTGAGCGCTATGCAGGTGATGCTGCATGGCGGCACACTGAGAGCCCAATTACTGGCAAACTGGTAAAAAACAACTTCTAATGCTATTTCAATGATTTTAAAACACATGCATGGGCTCATCTATTTTTCCTAACTTAGTGTGATTATATAATTCCGTGATGGTGAACATTTGTTTGTTCTGGATAGATTCGAGAGGCGAGGCCAAAGATTTCACTGGTCACGAGAATGGTAGCATCCCTCGCAAACTATGACTATGTTGTGGACTGGGAGTTCCATGCTGATGGACTAATCCATGTTAAGGTTAGTAACATTCTAATTTTACATTAGTGCTATCACTGTTTGGTAGAAAGGGCATGGTATGTTCTTGAGGCATGACCATTATCACAACATTAATTAGTAGTTGTTGAAATTTGCCCATCCATTATTTTCATAGGAAAATATGGAAACTCATTGCCAGACAGATGGGCACGACCATTATTGTTTCGCTCATCAATTGTTGTGTTTTCTATAGCTAGTGCTTTTAGCCTCTCCAATGAACAAGTCAATTATTTCTAAGGAACATATATTGTTGTTGCACTTCAAAATGGACAAAATCTAACTTTTACTACCTCAAAACTAGCAATTACTACCTCAAAACTAGCAATTACTTCAATTTTTCATGAACTTTAAAGTTTCTTTACTACAATTTTTCAAGAACTTCAAAGTTTCTTTACAAGTGATTGTATAAAATTTCTAATGTAATAATCACTCTCCAGGTCTCTTTGACTGGCATAGTGATCGTGAAGGGCACTTCTTATGTCAACACAAACCAAGTGAAAGAAAATGAAGACATTTACGGAACGATCTTGTCAGATAATATTATTGGAGTGGTCCATGATCACTATATCAATTTCTATCTCGACATGGACATTGATGGCATGGATAATTCCTTTGTAAATGTCCATCTCACAAGGGAATACACCAGTGGGAAGTCTCCTAGAAAGAGCTACATGAAAGTTAACAAGAAAGTTGCAAAGACTGAGAAAGAAGCACAAATCAAGTTAAAGTTGTATGATCCATCCGAATTCCATGTGGTCAACCCGAACGTTAAGTCGAAAGTGGGCAATCCTGTTGGGTACAAGGTTGTCCCTGCTGGCACGGCTGCTAGTTTGCTCGACCCTCGGGATCCTCCACAGAAGAGAAGTTCATTCACCAACAACCAAATTTGGGTGACCCGTTATAACAAGTCGGAGCAATGGTCTGGGGGCTTGTTTGCCTACCAGAGTCATGGTGAAGATACTATCCAAGTATGGTCTGACAGGTAAACACTATCGACCAGTTTGATTCTGTTGTCTAATGATTTTCTAGAAGATTATGTGTTAAGAAACTCGATTTTATGTCTTATAATTGGTGGTAAACCTTTTGCAGGGATCGAGCGATTGAGAACAAGGACATTGTGTTGTGGTATACATTGGGCTTCCATCATATTCCATGCCAAGAAGATTTCCCAATAATGCCAACTGTGTCATCGGGCTTTGACCTTAAGCCGGTGAATTTCTTTGACAGAAATCCTGTGCTGAGGATTGCACCATACGTCGAAAATGAGCTGCCAGTTTGCCGTGCTGCAGCTTCAGCTTGAGAACACATCTGTACTTGTTTCAGGCTTGGGCGCCGGGATTGTCGACGATGAAGCTTATCTATGCAAAGGCCAACCCGGTGATCTGAAAATCAAAAGGGGTTGGGCAGAGGAATGTAGCTAGTAGATTTCTTTCTTGATATGTTCATGTCTAAGCATACCATTTGTAATTCTGATGGGTTCAACATTTGCTGCATTGTATTTTTTTTTATTATTGGGAAAGAATTAGAAACTTGGTTTCCACGTTGACATTCTTCTAATTACTTTCCCCTCTATGGAGGCTCGCGTTGATATGTAGCTTAAACAAATTAAATTTGCAATGCAATTAATGTCCGTGGCATCTTACAATTTTTATTCAATTACAATATTTGATGAATCACATTTAATTATAAATATTTATAATTCAAAATAAGTGGATTGAATATAGAATTAAACTATTCGATCCGTTAAAGATTCGAATTCGAATTTTAGTAATTTTTTATTAAATGAATACTCATATATATAATATTAATAAAAATTTTAAAATAAAATCTATGTATTATATTTTGATCAAATATCTATTTGGATATCTATATTATACTATTATTATTAAGTGATATGAGATAGCCCAACAGATCCATTCAGCCCAACAGGCCCATTCAATGTGCAGGGCTTAATATCAATTATGGGTTAAACCATTCGATAACAACCATCTGGTCGAGTATGTTGTTACCGATTGTGCTTGATGGGAAGCATCATCCATTCTAGCATATTCAATCGTCTCTCTGATCGACTAACCCCATTTGTTCGACTATTATCTACCAGATGACTCACTCCGGCGCTGACTCAGATTCATGCCACATTTATTATTCTGACAGGCAGCTTGCCTCTGCATTAATAGCGCGTGACAGCTGGTACAGTCGCTGCCATCAACTCAGCCACCAACCCTGCCATCATCTTTAACAGGGAGGCGCTTATAAGAGATACTATTCACTCTGAAGAATAGGAGATTGTGTCACTTGGAACAGTACCGAGATCTGGAATGACCTTTAACCCCTTGGCAAGGACTAAAGCCCACTACACCTAATAGGGGCATCTTCAACAAATCACACACTAGGAGAAGGTTATAAATATCTCATAACCAACCAAGCTTCAGGTAATGCCAAATACGCTATAAACTCTTAATATTCTGTTCGATTATCATCTTTCGACTAGAATTAACTTGAGCATTGGAGTGCCTTAGTCGGGGGCACCTCGACTAGTTTAACATGTGTTGCTGTTGCAGATCTTAGACCTTGAGAAGAATATTACTTGGACAACTCGACCTCCCAGGTCGAATTTACCCAAACATTACCCTTTTCATTATAAATAACTTCCAACCTCATCATTTTGGCGCTGTCTGTGAGAACTTTGAGATTGCAAAGAAAAAATGATGGACACAAGTAGAGCCATATCAGGAAGGGAGGAGAATAAAAGGTACACATCACTGCCTCCTCCTCTGCTCAAGCAAGGTGCACATGTTTAGGCCCTAGCACCCCCCAGTAGCAAATAGTGACATTAACTATGTTCTAGTTGATGCAGCTGATAAGTGAGCACATCTCTGCTCAAATCTCAGCCCAATTGCCCACTGCATTGAATAGGCACACCACTACGCTAGCCCTTGCTAGCAGTGCTACCCCACAACCACCTCCCCCAAGAAATGTCGCGGTCGCCAGGAATCTATGCGACCGCCCACTTAATGTGAAATCAATCCTAGATGCCTCTAGAAGGAGAGAAGGTGACTAGAGTTGCAGGAAGAGATTGCTGACTTGATAGATCACGTTTGACTTAATCGAGCCCCGCAGCACGATAGGGTCGAACGCTCTAAGCGTGACTACCGTGAAGATATGGGAGACTTTGCAGACTTTGCGGCCCGACCTATTCCAGCCCTGTAGTGCAATAAGGCTAAGTGCACAAGGCCATATCTTGATCATAATGCCACTCTGGTAGATCAAGAAGAATGTGAGAAAGTGTCCCATCAAGTCCAACAACTGAATAAGCACTTCGACAAGATCTCGAGGAAAAATACCAAAAGAGCGCCTAATTCGGAGGGCCTTCAGAGATCTCATCAGGGGAGAGGATCCTTATTCATCTAAGATATTATTGATGAGCATATTGCTGTTGACGCGAAGGTCCCAACTGGTCTATCGAGATATGACGGCTCAACAGACCCCAATGAGCACCTAATGCAGTTTGAGCATATGATGCAGCTGCACGGATACAATGAATACATCCATGCCAAAATGTTGGTGACCACCTTCTAGGGTATTACGCTTGATTGGTTTGTGAAGTTCGAGCCTTCATTGATTTACTCTTATGACCAGTTGTGCGATAAAATTTTGCACCAATTTATCAACAAGAGAAAGGCAAAACTCCCCTACACCCATCTCCATACCATCAAACAGAGCGAGGGGAAGTCCCTCCATGATTTCTTTACTAGGTTCAACATGGAGGTCCTCAAGATAGATAACTCCAGGATGGAGTTCCTGATAGACATGCTGTTCTTGGGGCTTAGACACAAGTAATGCACTGATGCATTGGTGTGTGAATGCCCAAGGTTGATGGAGGAGTTACTCGAGTTGGCTGAAAGGTACATGACCTAGGAAGAGATGAACAGGCTCAAGTTCGGATCCTTTGAGGTCGACAAGAAGAAGAAAGAGAGAGATGACCAAAAGCACAAAAAAAAGAGGTTGATCTCTCATAAAATGTTTCCATAACTATACATCCCTAAATATCCTGAGAAGAGAGGCCCTGTATGCCATCCAACATGACAACCTCCTCAAAAAATCAAGGAAACTAATGGAGATTGAAGCAATGAAAAAATTCAAGAAATATTGCCATTTCCACAAACAAAAGAGTCATGACATAGATAAGTGCTTCAACCTCCAAGATAAGATTGAGAGGCTGATTAGGCAGAGTCATGTCAAGAAGTATATAGCCGTGGACACTCAGGTCAAAGGGGGCAAAATCGATCGGACTCCCGGTAGAGAAAAGTTAGTTATCCCTAGAAGGGAGGATAAATGAAAGAAACTTACCCACGAGGATCACTTGCCCATCTGAGGAGTGATTGACATAATTGCGGGAGGTCCCATTGGGGGGGACTCAAAGTTTGCCTGAAGGTAAACCTAGAAGAGGTTCGAGTGTACTAAAGCCTCATCCATTGAGACAACATTCCACCTAACGACGAGTGCAGAGCCCATCTCATTCACTGACAGTGACTTGGTCCACCTTGAGGGTAGGAATGTCGACCATAAAGTAGACTGTCCTATAGTAATCTCTGTTGAGATTACCAACTTTGAAGTATGCAAAGTCCTGGTCGATAATGGTAGTTTGGCCAATATCATCTTCCTCTTCACCTTGAAAAGAATAAATATGGGCCAGCTGAGATTTGAACCTATGTAAACCTTGCTGGTCGGATTCAGGGGGTTAAAAATCATCCCAGAAGGATCCATCAACTTGTCAACATCATTTGGAGAGGCTCCTCAAAGGAGAACTTTGATGGTGAACTACCTAGTGGTTGATGCTCCATTCGGTTACAATGTCATCATAGGTTGACTGGATCTAAATAACTTTCATGCCATTATGTTGACCTACCACTTGAATATCAAATTTTCGACCCCAACAAGCACAGGGGAGTTTTTGTGCAATATGAAAGAGGCCTGGAGGTGTTACAACATCTCGATTGAGTTAAGTGAGCAGAAGACTCGACCACAATTGAAGACCTTGGGGGACGCCCCTATAGTAAAACCCAAGGAGACCCAAGCCAACAAGAAGAGAAAGTTGGAAAACACCAGGGTAGAGCTCAGGGAATTTAAGACCATCAAACTGGAACAAAAAAACCCCGACAACATGACCCGTATCAAAACAGACTTGGGCCCCCATCTAGACTGTATTATGGTTGATTTCTTGAGAAAGAATATTGACATCTTTACATGGAGAGCATCCAACCTTTAGGGAATCGACCCCAACATCATTGTGTATCGCCTTAATATCGACCCCTGGTATAAACTGGTTAGACAGAAGATGAGGACATTCAATGCTAAGAGGATGTAGATCATCGAAGAGGAGGTTAGGAGACTCATAGATGTAAGTTATATTGTAGAAATGCAATATCCCTTTTGGCTTTGTAATGTTGTACTGGTCCCAAAGAATGAGGGACAATGGCGGACGTGTAATGATTTCATGGATTTAAATAAAGTATGCCCTAAAGATCCTTGCCCCCTGCCTCGGATAGATTTATTAGTTGATTTAATTGCTGGTTGTGAGTTATTAAGCATGATGGATGCATTTCAAGATTATCATTAGATTTTCATGGTTCTTGAAGATAGGGATAAAACTTCCTTTATTGTTCCTAATGGGCTATACTACTTTTTGGTCATGCCTTTTATATTGAAAAATGCTGGAGCAACTTACCAAAGGCTTGTTAACTTTATGTTCAGAGATGAAATTGAAAAATTGATGAAGGTTTACATCGATGATATGATTGTAAAAACAGAAAAGGCCTAAGATCACTTGCTCAATCTCAGTCATTTTTTTGCAATCCTGAGAGCTTTTGGTCTAAAGTTGAACCCAAATAAGTGTACGTTTGAGGTTCATGGAGTAAATGTTTGGGCCACATGGTCAATGAATGAGGCATTGAGGCAAACTTGCAGAAGATTCAGGCCGTTCTAAATGTCACACCTCTGAAAATAGTCAAAGACGTTCAGAGATTGGTTAGGAGGATTATAACTTTGGGAAGGTTCATTGCAAGATTGGCTAATAAAAGTTTACCCTTCTTCAAAATTCTCAAAATTGCCAAGAGTTGGGTTTTTAGTAGAGTGAACAGTGTGATCAGGCGCTGGTTGAGTTGAAGTAGTACTTAGCTTTACCCCTATGCTTGCAAAACCTGAATTGAGGGAAGTGCTTCAGATGTATTTAACAGTTTTTGCAGCATCGATCAACTCAGTTTAGTCTCTACTTGAGATGGTAGCTATCGGCTGATCTACTATTGCAGTAAGTCACTCAAAGGGCAGGAGCATAATTACTTAGAGATCAAAAAATTTGCCTTAGCACTAGTAACTGTAGCTCGAAAGCTGCGACCATACTTCCAATTTCATGCTGTTGCAATACTTACCAACTAACTATTGAAACAAGTGTTGTCAAAGCTAGACACATTTGGAAGACTGACCAAATGGGTAATTAAACTAGGAGAATTCAACATTACTTTTCAGCTTCGAACAACCATCAAAGCACAAGTTTTGGCTAACTTCATTGCCGAGCGAGTTGACCTGTTCAAGAAGAATTGTGAAGCCCCTTTTGTTTGGACCTTACGTATCAATGGTTCATTGACCACATCTAGAGGAGGAGTGGGAGTTGTTCTTCGCTCCCTAGCTGTAGAGGAATACAATTTTGCAATAAAATTGGACTATACCATCACGAATAATGAGGTAGAGTATAAGATCCTTCTTCCAGGAATGAGAATGGCGCTCGATCGGGGTGTCAAGCACTTGGTTGCCATTATAGATTCACAGTTAGTAGCTGAATAGGTTGACAAAAATTTTGAAGCGATAGAATCAACGATGAGTTGGTACTTGGCTACAATAAAAAAATTACAACAATCATTCAAAAGGTTCACTTTTAGTCAGGTACCTCGATCTGAGAACAAGAGGGCAAATGCTCTCTCAAGTTTGCTAGCCCGACTAAGGGCATGAGGGATAGGAAAATCACATTTTTGGTCACTGATAGACTATCAATTGGACCCTACGAGGAAAATTTGATAACAAGCATTGAGGAGATTGCAATTTCTTGGTAGGTCCCGATTAAACTATATATGAGCCAAGGCATTGTTCCCGAAGATAGGAACGAAGCTTGACACCTTTGAGGTCAAGCTTCCAATTCGGCACTCGATGATTATGGTCAGTTATATAAAAGGTTAATCTCTGAACCCCCTTGAGGTGCCTAGATCCCGATCAAGTTCTAGAGGTATTACAGGACATTCATGTAGGTATGTGTGGTAATCATTTTGGAGAAAGATCCCTAGCCCACAAAATAATCAAGTACGGATACTTTTGGCCAACATTGTTGAAAGACTCGGTGGATTTTGCAAGGTAATATAGATCATGTCAAGTCTATTCGAATTTGCCACACCAACCCACAACGCTAATGGTCAACGTCTAAATTTCTTGGCCTTTCAACCAGTGGGGGATCGATATTTTGGGCTCACTGCTAAAATTGACATGATAACATAAATTCATAATCATTGTGGTTAAGTATTTTACTAAATGGGTTGAGACTAAGGTTGTCCCTAAAATAATGAATACGGCCATCAAGAGTTTTATATGAAAAAACATCATCTGCCATTTTAGTTTGCCCAAGGTCCTTATTTCAGATAACAACACTCAATTCCAGAGTAAATGTACCTAAGGTTGGTGCGAAGCCTTGGGGATCAGATATCACTTCACTTCAATGGGCAATCCTCAATCGAACAGCCAAATGGAGGTAACTAACAGAACAATCCTCAACTATCTAAAAGCTAGGATACAGGATACTGGCTCAAATTGGGTAGATGACCTCCCAAATGTATTATGGGCATGCAAAATAACTCCCCAAACGGCCATAGGTTATAGCCCTTACAGTCTTGTGTATGGGTTCGAAGTAGTCATCCCCTCAGAGCTAATTCAACATACGGCTTAGATCATTCACTTTTATTCATTGAGGAACACATCAAAGAGAAATGCGAACTTGAAACGATCGACGAGCATCGCCAAAAATCTTATAACACTATGCATTGGTGGAGGTCAAAGATAGCCGAAAACTATAACAAAGGGGTCAAATTATGGCATTTTAAGGTTGAAGAACTCATTCTCAAGAAGGCAGAAGTCTTCAAGAATATTGGCAAGCTCAACCCAAAATGGAAAGGACCATACACTATTGTTAAAGTATCAAAACATAATGCCTATAGACTAGCTAATATGAAAGGAGAGGAACTCCCTCCCCTATGGAACGCCATCAACTTGAGAAGATTTTACGTTTGAAATTATGCTATATTTATCTATGTATTCTCCGGCTTGAATAAAGTTCCAACAATATTGTTACCATTTGTAGGCATTATTATAATTGTACTCAGCAAGTGGCTTCATGCCACCAAGTCTCTCGTCAATCCCGTAATCAACAAATAAGCAGCCCCTCACTGCCACTCAAGCGACTTCATGCCGCCAAGTCCCTAGTTAACCCCGTAGTTGACAGATTAGCAGCCCCTCATTACCACTCAAGTAGCTTTATGTCACTAAGTCCCTAGTCGACCTCGTAGTCAATGAATAAGTAGCCCTTTGCTGCCGCTCAAAGCAATTCCATACTGCCACATATGTTCCCGATCGACCTCGTAGTCAATGGACAAACAACATCTGCTACCAGACTCGCATCGACCCTATAGTTGATAGCTTCGTGCTGTTGAATTAGTTTCCAAAATTTAATTCAACTATAGTGTCGACCTTAAATAGCTGTAAGCTGCAAACTTGGGCTTTTCGCCTAAATCTAATAGTCAACCAAGTAGTCAACTAAGCGGTATTAAAAATCAACAATGCAGTTGTACAAATGAATTACTACATGTCAGCCAACATTAAGTGAAATCAACAGTGTTGTTAGAGTTTCTTCATTATGATCACAATGACCAAATATTTTATTAGGTATTCCTTACATTACTATGACAGTCAAGTTGTATGGGACAAGATTTAACAACTATCTTTAATGTAACAAGATGGGAATGAAAAATATTCTTTATTCATTAGAAGTTGATCACCATTACATCAAAAAAATAAATAAATAAATAAAACCCTAATCTAGTCATGGCTAGACCCTGCCTAATCACTCTCATGCTATTCTAAGTCGGGCTCTGACAACGCGCAGGCAAGTGGTAAAATGGCCCGAGGTGGTTAAGAAGGCCTAACAACATCGCTCATGAAGTTGGTTGAACACAGCATGTATTGTGCTACATCGACCTCTTCCTCCCTATGCTGCACCAAAAAGGTCTTTCGAAATGCTAATTCTTCGACTAATTGCTTTAACCTCGATCGACCTCAACCTTATTCTTCAGAGGCTTATTGGGTGCAGCGGTCATAATTTTTTTCTTTGGAGCCTAGTCAACTCTACCCCCCTCAAAGTCCAGATAAAACTCCAATTTCTCATTTAGTGCAGGGCTAATCCTGCTTTTGTTGTCAGGTCAAAAAGCATATCATAGGTGCTCAAACTGGTTCACAGCCCTATGGAATGCCTTGCAAGCATCATCAAGGGACCTAATCATGCTTGCATCCTGAAAAGTAGGGTTCAAGATAAACTGTTTGACCACCTCACGCCTCATCGTCGGGAGGTGTCGGTTGAAGGCCTTCCTCGCCTCATTGGTAGCCTTTACATGGCCTTCAGCCCGACCAGAAGCAAATATCACCTGCAGGTCTAAGTGAGCCTTCTTTATTATAGAGTCTATTTAACTCCACTCTTCAACCGCCTTGACTAGTTGCTGATCCTTAGAGTCCAGTTTTTCTTGGATCTCAACCTCTTTTTTGTTTAACTGCTCGACCTGGAGTTGGGAGGACTCGAGCTACTCTTTAAGGGTTTCTGTATCCCTTCCTATTTGCAACTCTTCCTTATCCGTCAGGGCCAGCTTTGATTGGCGGTATAGCCCAGTTGTCCCACTTAAAACATAGGATTGTCAGTTCACAATGCTACAATAAAAAAAATGAAGAAGAAGAAGAAATTCAATGAGAAATTATTGATCTTGTGCTTACCATATTACAGTGGTAGGCTAATGCCTAAAGAACCCCAATTTGGCTAAGGCCCATCAGTTTTTGTTGGTCAAGTAAGAAGAGCCCAGAGGTCAGCCACTTTAGGGCATTGCTGTCGGTCATCCCTCCTTAGATGGTGAAGGTCAAGTCAGTTATGTCGTGGGTTGGGTTAGTTGCAAAATGGGGAGAAGTTAGTTAGGGGAGTTGGAACAGTACTCCATTGTTGGGTTTTCTAAATAGGTTGCAGCCTATCACTGCCTTTTATTTTCCCTTGTGCCCCACGGCCTTCTTTGGCGCCGAGCCTCCCTGCTCAACAATCTGCCTTTTTCCTCAACCCACGAAGCTATTTTATGCAAGCTTCTCTAGGCAAGCGGATTGAGGTTCTGGAGCCTATTCGATTTATAGGGGTGGAGGAGTTGAGGTCGATCATGTTAAACCAACCGGCTCAACGGCAGCTCACTCTCATCAAGCGGCAACAGCTCAACATTGTTACTCATTTCTTAAAGTCCTGACTTAAGCTTCAATTCAAATCCTAGCCATTATTGCTTCTCGATCTGTAGACAAAAACATGACAAACAGCTATCAGAGTCGACTAGAAAGGTAAGCAATCACAATAAAGATAGTTGACGAGAATCTCTACCTAGTCAATTGCCCGCAGGTAGGTCGAGTTGGGCTGATGCTAAACTTGCCAATACCAGATACTTTTCTTCAGTCAGAATTAAGGCCTCCATGTGCCCAAATTTGACCAAATCCCTGACAAATGTATTAGGCCAGCTAGGTGTTCAGTTCCTAGGTATCTCTATGGGCCCTCTCCACCAATCCCTCAGAATGGTGAATTCATTTGGCCCCCAAACATAGAAGAAGTGTTTTCTCCACTCTTGGCCGTATGAAAAAGCAGGTGATGCTAAGAAGTTTCGACAGGATCGAGCAGTCAAGTAGTAAAGACCAAACTCCTCGATATTGCTCGACTTCCGCGACATGGGTAAGTGAAATAAATTTGAAAAATTGGCAAAGCAAGCGGGTTAATTATACAAATGCATTAACATTGTAAAGTTGTAAAGGGTGGCAAAATAGTTGGGAAGAAATTGAGTTATGCAAACCTCTAGACCCACTAGGAGGTCGACTATTGGTTAGGAGAGGGAAAATCTAAGGCTGTATCTCAACCCTTTCTCAAACACTGTTATACACCCCCTAGGAGGTCAATGCATTCTACCCCAAGTCCCTGTGCCAATAATTTATACTCCTTAGGGATATGATACACGTCTTTAATTTGCACCAGATCGGTAGGTGATATTTTGGAGGTTATTTTTGTATAATGGTCTGGTGTGAACAGTTGACCCCAAGACATAGGATAATCACTTAGGCCAGTCTTCTCCATAGAGACGGTTTTTTTTGTGCTTGATCTACTTGAACTGTTGCTTGACAAACTCTCTAAACTACTATTTTAGGTTGTTCTAGATGCACTCTCAACCCTAGTTTCTCCTTGGGACGCTACGCTCTTGGACTTAGTGTCCTCGCTATCAGAACAACTAGACAGTTTTTGTAAAAAAAGAGAAAGGAAAAAAGATCAAATGGATAGAGCGACTTACAACAGATATCTCACAAACTCTAAGTGCAAAAAGATTGGAGAACTTCAAAGGTAGGGATTCGACCAGATATAATTTCAGCAAAAGTGTAAATGAAGACCTATATCCCCATTATTTATAGGCGTTTGTGAGCGAGAACCCAAGCGTCAGTTATAATTACACATTGCCTATATACGCTTTGTATTCTGTGAAGTAACTAGCGCTTTAAATGCAGTAGAACCATCACAAATCCTGGTTGAGAATTCAAAAACCTTGGTCGACTTGGCAAAACCCTGGTCGAATGTGAATAACCACTGTAACCGCTAGAACCGTCTATATACTCCCTGTTCCTGCTCGTCAACAAGCTCAATCAGGACAGCGAGTGGGGGGGACTCATGATATGGGATAACCCAACAAGCTCATTTAGCTTAGCAGGCCCATTCAATGTGCAAGGCCCAACATCAGTTCTAGGCTAAACTATTTGACAACAATCATTTGGTCAAGTATGCTGTTACTGACCATGCTCGATGGGAAATGTCATTCATTCCAACCTATTCGATCATCTCTCTGATCGACCAGCCTTGTTTGTTCAACTGTTATCAACTAGATAACTCACTTTGGCACTAACTCAGATCCACACTGTATTTATTATTCTGACAGGCAGCATGCCTTCGCATTAATGGCGCGTGATAGTGGGTACAATCGTTGCCACCAACCTTACCACCACCTTTAATAGAGAGACGCCTACTAGAGGTACTGTTCATCCTAAAAAATAGGAGATTGTGCTACCTGGAATAGTACCAAGATTTGAAATGACCATTAAATCCCTGGTAAGGACTAAAGCCCATTACACCTCATAGGGGCACCTTCGACAAATCACATACTAGGAGAAGGCTATAAATACTTCATAACCAACCACGCTCTGGGTAATGCCAAATATATTATAAGCTTTCAATGTTCTGTTCGATTATCATCTTTCGACTAGAACTAACTTGAGTGTTAGAGTGCTTTAACTGGAGCCACCTTAGCTAGTTTAATGTGTGCTGTTATTGCAGATCTTAGACTTTGAGAAGAATATCACTTGGATAACTCGACCTCTCAGGTTGAATTTATCCAAACACTACCCTTTTCACTATAAACGACTTTCAATCTCATCATTAAGTTTTTAGCTTAAAAAGTAAGAGGGATATTGAAAAAATATCAAATATAATAATGTATAATATTTCATCTATGCATTAATATAATGTGAAATATGAGTTTAGCATTCAATATTTAACTTTTAGACTAATTTAATATATAATAAAAAATTATTAAAAATTTAAATATGATGTAAATTTACTTTATAAATATAATTTTTTTATGAAATTCAAAATAAAATTAAAAAATAAAAGAAATTAGAGACAAAGAAAAAATATTAAATCGGGTTGGATTTTTTTTTTTATCGAATTTTGAATATCCATCAAATTAGAATATTGTACTAACTAATAAATCTTGTAAGATATCGAATTGAATTTAAATACGAATTTTGATAATCAAATTTAAATTTACATATTATTGATTCGATTCAAATTCTATCAGCTGATAGTCTTAATTTTATAGAAAGTGCGGCCTGATTTACATTGGGTCTTACTTTATAGGCCCGATATTGTTTCTTGTTTCGACTGTATAGGCCCAAGATTTTGTGAAGTCTCGCGATTTAAGGTTTGTTGCGCATCAAAAGGGGAAATAGAAAATGGAGCGGTAAAGCCATTAGCCATGTGGTTAATTTATATGGAGAGCAATATAAGTAGCATCTTATCTGGAAGTGGCTTTGGTGAGAAATACAAATTCTTTCAAATATTTTAACAAAAATATGTATAGGTTTATAATTTTTATATCTTTGGTGAGTTAGTTATACTAGCAGCTTGTTGTGTAATATATTATATATCATTAATATTTTTAAAATTTAATACTACAAGTATGAAATGAGAATTTATCATTATCTTAGGAAGTTCATTTTTGTATTTTAATGTTCAAACTTCAAAAGTCAAGACAATAACATGTATAATTGATAAATTTTTAGTATATTGCAAAATTATAAAGCATATGATTATTTATTAAAACAAAATTATTATAATAGTTAACAAGTCATTGATTATTTTACTTATATTTAATAATATTAATTCAATATGGATATATAGAAGCAAGATCAATATTATGATTTTATATTTTAATGTCAAAGTTATATAATTATATATAACTTATGTATATAATATAAATAATTTAAACTAATCAATACACATTTTGAATGTAATTGTCCAACTTAAAATTCATCATATTCTTATAAATTTTCTTCTATGTTCTATGATATACATATATATATATATATGCATTGTATTTAAGTGTTGGCATATATTTGACAAGCTTGAGCTCGATCTCAGCTTGACTTCTAATGAGCTCATCTAGCTCAAGGTTAATATTTATCAACAAGTTTAAACTTGAGCATAAAATTAGAAGTTCAATGAACTCAAACCCGAACTTATGTATTTTACAAATAAGTCAAGCTTAAACTTGAAATTTTTGTCAAGCTCGACTCGAGCTCGGTTTGTTTGTAGCCCTAGCCGGCCACCAAAAGCCACGTAGCAAAGGTTATCTCTGCCCATCACAATTTCATCTTTAGTTTGTCAATTACCACAAACTCTTCATTGCCTCCTTTGTTTTGCAGGTACTGACTTTTTTATTTGTTTCACTTTTAGTTTAATATGTGTATTTGATAAATTGAAGTTCTTGTAATCAAACCCTACTCTAAAAATACCATTTTCTAAAAAAAATTTTATTTCCAAAATCCAAAATAATACCAACCAGATCCTTAGTTTAAAATGAGTATCTTTATTTTCATGATTTAATTTTTATACAAAATTTGTTCGTAAATTAAATATTTAATTATATATATAGTTGTTAAAGTTTAGTTTTTGTAAGAAACATGTATTAACGACTTGACAAGGATGATAAGCACAAGGGCCATATGACTTTTTGAATTTAGACAAAATTGAGAGCTTCTGCACCTTAATTTTTCTATGATTTCTTGATGGGTACATCTTGAATAATCATAATCATAAATAATATTAACCGTACATGTAAGACTACAAATAGATATGAACATCTCATTGGTTGGTAGATGTCACAGGCCCTAATGATTGTCAAGTATTGCTATATTATGCGGAATGAATTAATAAATAACTGAGATGGATTATGAATTAGGTTGAAAAAGAATGATTATGTTTTCTGTAATATGTTCTAATATTTAGCATTGAACCCATAATTGTGCGAAAATGTTCCATTTAAACCTTTGGCACCAACTAGTTTTTTAGTTTACGAAATATTAATTCAAAAATTTATTTTTCTTTTTTGAGATCATGAAAGCTTAATTGCTGATTATGAAAATTAAAATCCTTACAGGTATGAACTCTGACAATATATATAGAAGCACTCCATCAATTTATTTGGTTTCGATAAAGTCCACTAGTCTAGTCAAGTCATGTCGCATAATTTTGAAGAAATTCAAACACCTATGGCCACTAATGAAGAGATTGATGCTCAAACGACTGTGGCTATAGAAAGTACAGAGTTTTGAACAGAACTTCAGATAGAGCTTGATTGCAACTAGAGTTTCTGAACATTTTGAAGAAGAATTTGAGTTAAAAAAGTCCACAAGGAAGAAAAAGTCTGATGTTTAGAAGATATTACAGAAGTTAAGTGGGCTGATGGCAGCATAAAGCCTCAATATATTCATTGCAAGCAATTTTTCAAACATCAAAAGACAATGCCAACAACTCATTTCAAAAGACACTTGGTGAATTATGTTGCAACCAGAGCTGCAAGGAAGTAGAAGGGAAAGACTCAAACACATATTGGTTTTGCTCCAATGAATATTTATCCATCATCCTGCTCTATTTTGCGAGATAAAAAATTTGACATGGACAAGATGAATGAATCTATTGCCCTTTGGATAATGATGAATGGGCATCCATTCACAATTGTGGAAGAAGAAGGCTTTAATTTGCTACAAAAAAAGGAATACTTGAATAGAAAACTTTTTCTAGAACAATAGCAAAAACTTGGTGTGTGAAGGTCTATGAAAATGAAAAGAATAAATTGAAGGGCATATTAAAGAATGTGAAAATGATTAGTTTGATGACATATTTGTGGAAATCTAAAAGTCAAAAAATTAAGTAGGTGGTTATCACTGACCATTGGATTGATCAAACTCTGAATTGCAAAAATTAGTACTCAGTTTTGTTTATGTTCTACTTCCTCATTATGGAATTGAGATCGCTAAAGTAGTTTGGGAGTGCTTATATGAATGGGGACTTCCGAGTAAGCTTTATAACATTTCTGTGGATGATGTTTTTGCCAATGGTATTGCTATTGAATACTTTTTGAGAAAAATTAAAAGGAGATGATATGTGATTAGAAGGCTATTCTATGTTAGGTGTGTACATATTTTAAATCTTATAGCTCAAGATGAGATTGATCAGGTTAGAGACATTGTTAATGTCATTTGTGATAGCATGGAGTATATCATGCACTTTGATGCTAGGCTTTTTGTGTTCTCAAAAATTGTAAAGCAACCGAGCCTACGTGAAAAGAAATTGATTGATCATTGTTAGATAAGATGGAACTCCACTTATGAGTTGATAGCTATCGCAGTTAAACTAAAGGATACCTTTCCAATATATTCTGAATAAGATGCTAACTACACCATTTGTCTAATTGAAAAAGATTGGAAAAAAGTTGCAAAAGTATGCCCAACTTTGGAGGTTTTCTAAATAGCCACATATATCATTTCTGGAAGTGACTATCCAACATCAAACTTCTTCATTAATGAGGTAAATAGAGTCAAAATTGTGTTAGATAAGAAGTCCCTTGAGGTTGAAGAATTTATTCAAGTCATTGGTGAAGAAAATGAAAAAAGCTTGACAAGTATTAGGGGGGGGGGGTGAAATTTGTTGAGGTCCATTGCAGCTGTTGTAGATCCCAGATGCAAGTTAAGGGCACTTGAATTTACCTTGAGTAGAATTTATTTACCAACCAAGGTCATTGATGAAGCTAACAAAGTTTAATCAACTTTGTCTTTGCTTTACATGGCATATGAGGCTATGCAAAATGGTGAAAGTGAATCAAGTGAGGATACTCAAGTTACCATTCTTCATAAGTAACTTTATCCCAGTATAAGCATTGGTGGGATATCTGGCTGGTCTGAGTATTTAGAGTTTGCGAACAAGATTGAATCTACTCAAGCTCAAACGTCTAAATTAGATGAATATCTTGAAAAACATGTTTACAATGCAAATGATGGATGTGATTTTGATTTTTTAGATTTGTGGAAGGTTTATGTTTCGAAGTATAAAATATTGCTAACCATGGCAAAAATATCTTGGCCATTCTAATTAGTATAGTTGCTTCAGAAGCCACTTTTAGAGCGGGAAGTAGAGTGATTGATGATTATCATGCCACATTGTCTACATAGATAGTTAAAAAATTAATGTGTGAATGAGATTAGCTATGAAATTGCATTGGAGTGAAGAAAAAGAACAAGGTTAAACAATTTATTTTTGTATACATTTGTTTTTCCCCTTATTGTTGTTAGTATTTGCTTAGAATTTATATTAAATTATAGAGTGAAAGGAAGACCATAGAATTTAATCTCCCTATTAATGAAACTAAAATTGGATAATTTATTCTTGGCAATCAATTGATTACTCTATGTTATGTTCTATTGTATATTTTTTTTACTTTTGGTTACTGGATATTTTTAAATGATTTTTCTATTATATCATTATAGATGTTCAACATTGATGATGAAGACATGGTAAAGTAATGAAATTTTATATTTTTTGTCTTTTCATCATTCAACCAATGCGCTTTCTTAACAGGTATATGATATTCAAGTTAATAATATTTTTTATTTTTATTGTTTTTCCTATTTTCTTATTTTGTAGGTCTAAATGCTAAGAAGAAAGAAAAGAAAACTAAGGATGATATTGGATGTTGCTTATTTTCTATCTTTATAGAGTTTTGGACATAATTTTGGCCATTGTGCAATTGTTCTACTACACAGATGTGTGTAAATTTGAACATGTTATTATATGTTGCTTTTGGCTTCCTTTAGAGGCCATTATGTGTAACTAAAGTAAAAGGTAATTGTTTTTGGGGTTTCTAGAGGTGATTGTGTAGTTGTTATGCTATATTGATGTGTATAGATATGGATTTTGAGTGTGTTAGTTGCTTGTTACTTTTGCTTTCTTTCAAAGTTTAAACATTTATTAATTTTGTTGGTTTCTTGACATGTATTGCATGGTGTTGGTTGTGAAATTATGCCCTATGAGTATTTTATTTGGAAATTGTGATATTGCATTGTGTTTGATGTGTTTGAGCTCAGCTGAAGCTTGATTATGGCTTGATGTCATATGAGCTCGTTGACCTTGAGTTTGAGCTCTATACTTATTAGCAAGCTTAAACTTAAATCTAAAATTTTGAGTTCAAGCTCATGTATTTTACAAACGAGCCTAATTTAAGCTTGAAATATTTGCTAAGCTTAGCTCAAGCTCGGCTCGTTTATAGCCCTATTTAAAAGAATATTTTTAAAATATTATTAATTTTTTTACTAATTAAGTTTAAATTATTACATCAATAAAATATAATACTCATTTTCAAGATGCATAGTGTCAAAGTCATTGAATATATAAATTGTCAATCCCTTGTCATTATAAAAATAACATGTAATAATATAATAGCTTTGCATGGCTCATATAATTAGAGAAAAATTTATATAAAAAAGACATGTACAAAATTTGTCTCTTTCAAAATAAAATCATAGATAACATTATTCTCCATTCATTTTCTAAATTCATAAGCATAAGGTATTCTCTTAGAATCAAAATAAGTTAGGAGCTTAGAGAATCAACCAATATTTTTTTAGTGGAGAGAGCATTATCACACAATAATGTAGTGATAATATAAGTAAAGGAAAAATTGTTAAAAACACTACTAATGCGAAACATCATAAGAGAATTGACCATCACACATGATAACATTGCGCCATTGGGCCTATATCCTAACATTATAAATATTTCCATAAATGACAACTTCAGGCGTTCCTATCACTTTCAAAACTGTGGCAACGTTTCCATACAAGGGCGTTCAAGAATAAAAAACATATAACATCACGAAGCTAATCTCAAATTTCCTAGGAGATCCAAGAATTTTGACCAGATTATTTTGGTGTTGTTTGTGGAAAATATCTAATTCATAAAATATTCAGAATGTAGGTGAAATTTAGAGCCTAAGGTATCAATATCTTGATGACCCTTTTAAGGGAGAAGCATGCCAGATATGACCTAGCCTAACAGCCATCACTAAACTCAAACAGGCTATTAACGGCAGATCAAGTAATGGAGAACTAGCTTAGGCCCCCTAAACCTATTTTTGGAGGTCGAGTATTTTAGATAACCTGGGAAACCTTGATAATTTTGGTAAACGATGTACTCACTAGAGTTGCAACTAATGCTATTGTGTAATATGCAGTTGAACATCCACATCTATATTTAGGGTCCCTTAAGTTCTCATGAAAAAGGTGAGAAGCCTCCTCGAACTCAAAGAAAACTAGTAAAGGTTTGAAGAGAGGTGGAAGGAGCCTCCCATGCACTTTAACTATTCACAAGCCGGTTTCTCACCTAGCGTTGACTCTAGGTAATAGACTTATGTTGCTTAGTTGTTTCCCAGACTAATGTACTCAAACATCATCATGGAGGTAAGGGCAAGTACTTTTCCTTATTAGTCGCAATCCTTAATGTAGTCATTTTCATCTTGTCATCTTGGTAAATGCACTTCTCCATGAAGTTCAAGTTTCCTATTTGCCAAAGTATAATGGAACCGAAGACTTAGACAATTTTCATACTATGCAAAATTGTATAATCTAAATGAGGTGGCTTACTATGAGATCTTTTGCACAACTTTGAATAAGTTCGCCCTCATATGGTTCAATTAGTTGCCTTTAAGACCATTTTGGCCTTGAGTAAATAATGTAACATATTTTGACTAGTTTTCTATCAACAAAAGTATCCAAAAACCATCACATATTTTTGTAAATTAAACAGAAAGAGGGAGAAGCCGGTAAGTATACGTCAACCACTTCATTTTGGTTGTCCACGAGATTCTTTTCATCAATTTAGGAGTTCTTACCCAACATCATGTAATAGAACTTGAGATTGGTAATTTAAAGAGTTTATTGCTAGAAAGCCTCCAGTAACTTCAAATGAACTCTTAATTTTGGTTGAAACATATATCTGCATTTAGGAAAAAGTTACCCCATTGGAGAATGATAAAAGGAAACTTGTAGAGGAAGAACCTAACATTGAAAGAAGGAAAAGGAGCATAGGCATATGCCTTATGTAGGTGAGATTGTGGTGGTGCCAAAATAATAGGGCATGGTGGAAGGCCAAAGAAATGATGGATAATCCTAAATAGTAAAAGTCAGAGAAATACTCTCATTTTCATCAAGATAGAGGTCACACCGTGAGGAAAACTACCATCTAAAAAATGATATTGAGAAGTTAATAAGATGATGATATTTAAAATAATTTATGGTTAAAAGACATATAGCCCATGGGACTCCAACATTTGGAGCCATCAACCCAGAAGCATCTATCCCCTGAATATAAGCCATAATTAGGTAGAGACCCTAAACCATAAAGACATACATCTTACCTACCACTGATGTTATCTTAATTATCTCTTGAGAGCTAGTTAGAGGTGACTCAATAGATGCTCAAAAATCATAGATAAGAGCTACCCATTATGCCCAAACTTGCCCCTTACATGTACATTTCAAGTATAAGAGATGGGCTCTTTGCAGAGTAGGATTTCCTTTAAAAATAAAGATTTGGAGATGGAAAATGCAGAAGATAATGACACATTAGTGATTTCTTCCTCCCTGGCTAATTTTTAGGTGGAAAAGATCTTTGTGGAAAGAGAAGCTCTATAGATATTATTTTTCACAATGTTTTATTGCAATTTGGGGTAGACAACGCTCAACTGTAGAAGGTTAACCATAGTGCCCCCTCTAAGGACAACACCTAAGTTGAAATACTACTCTGATTCAGACTTATTTATCAGAGTACAGTTCGATAGTAGGCCCATTCATTCAACCATCTTAAAATAAATACTGATACCATTCCATTAATACCTAATAATCCACGGAATAGAAATATCAAAGAGTTCAGGAGACTAAGTCATATTATAGTCTCTGAAGGATTAAACCATCATTTCATCTTATACTACAAACTTCAAACAAAATAGATAGATCACAAAGTTTATAAGATCAACTAAACAGTTACAAATTCCATACTTAACAACGGCTCTAGTTCTACTACAAAACAACTATATATATGTCATTCCATCTTGACGTCCACCAGAACCCATCCCTGTCTAAAAGATTATGAAATACAGGGGGGTAAGTCTAAAGACTTAGTGAGGGACAAGTACAAGTAACAACAGTGTTTACCAAGGAGAAACTTAACTCGATAAGATATCATTCTCAGACTGAATATAATAGAATTCAAAAAAATTGACAGATAGTACTGAAAAGCAAACAGAAAACTCTTTTTCCTTATTGCTCCAAGAACATATTACAGGTAGACAGAATTATGTAGGCAAATCAAACCCAAAGCATATGCTTTCTAAGAAAAACTATAAGACATGCATTGCAGATTTATCTTATACTAGACAAATAGAAAATTTACCTAAGCATAACAGCTTGGTATGTGGTAGATGCCTATATGGACTGTATAGCATACTGCGGATACCTAAGGAGAAATCCTTAGAGTATCACTCATACCCAGGGGGAAATCCCTAGCGTACCAGTGGCATCCAGGGGGAAATCCCTAGCGTACCGGTGGCATCCAGGGGAAAATCCCTAGCATGCCTTACATAACCAAACAGACCGCCCAGTATGGCCCTTGGCCCACATATCACAGTACAGATAAAAGAATAACCGCTCGTATAGATGCCTAGGGGGAAATCCCTAGCACACTATCGGTTTCAAAGTAACAGATCAGAATAGAATAGAACAGTATGCCGCCAAGGCAATAGAAAATAGTAAATGGAACAGATAAGCCACCACGGCCAATGAATACAGAGCTGATAATAGATATGCCAACCAGGAAACAGATACAGTACAGACAGTACAGATACAAGATAGATAGATAACATACTTAAGTTCTGGGTGCCAGAATAGATAGAAAAGAAAATTGATATCAGAGGTAACCCTCACAAGGGTATTCAAAGCAGATAACAAATAACAGATAACAGATAGCAGACAGATTCCAAATACAAATCAAAATATGATTCAGAAATAGAAAAACCTACACAGGAGCTTGTTCCAACCACAGATAAGAATTATAATGCCAGATTAGCAGACCCTTATAGGGGTTTCCAACAATCTCAGAGCAAGTTAAACAAAGTAATAGCCTAGAGTGGGAGACCCTCATAGGGGTTACCAATAATCTTGGAGTAAGTAAACAAGGCAATAACCCAGGATGGGAGAACCTCATCTCTTGCAGTCCTAATAGCAATAACCAAGAATCGATCTTACTGCTCGTTGGTGCCTAGCTCGTTGTCACCTAATCAAGAAAATAAGCCACGAGTCAAGCTTCCCCAGATTCAACATTCATGTATAAATTCCTAATCAAATTTCCATTCCAACACAATTTAACTTATAATGATTCCCGATATCAAAATTTATATTCAACTTATTATTAACCAACATACAATTCTAAATTCCTAGCTCCCATAACCTTATTCATTGCATAGAAAAATAGTCATCAAAATACCTATATCAACTCAAAAGCTCGACCTGGATAAACTAACAACTATAAGCATGCATATATATACATATATATATATATATAACATGCAATAATTACATAACTTATCTCATTTCACTATCAAATGCTCGAAATCACGAACTAAAAGTAGCAGGATGATCATCGCATTGAGAAGAGGAGACTGTCCCCTTGCCACCGTTGGACTACCGCCGTCGAAAAATGACACTTTACCACTAGATTGTTCCTCTCATCATAAGGATTCCAAGGCCACCTTTCATTTTCAATTCTGAGCAGTGCACACACCGGAATGGGCCAAAAACCGCCACTTTCTCTTTTTCTCCGACGAGCTCCGATCATCGCCTTGCTGTTGTCGAAATTGCCATGCAAAGGTACCGTCACGATCCTATTATCAAGAGCTTCCTAACTCTACCCTTGAAATGGAGAATCATCATCGAAAAAGAAAAAACCTGACAACCTCGTAACATGCACACCTCGGTACTCTTCCGTTCGTCATCGCTCCGCCGCCCAGTTAATGGTTCTAAGGTGTGGGAAGTGTTGGTTGTGGTGAGGGAAAGAATTTGGTTGGTTGGAGTGGAAGAAAAAGCCGCCGAAAATGGGCTAGAGATGGTGATGAAGCCTCAGTGAAGAAGAAGAAAAAGAGCGAAAAAGAAAGAATAAAAGAAATGAAGAAAAAAAATGAAAGAAAATTGGTTGCGTGATTTCTAAAATTTGATTTTGACCTTTTTTTTTATAAAATTTTAAATTATACAATTTTTCTCCAATTTTTAGAAAATTATGATTAACCCCAAATTGATCAAAAGTATACATAATTAAGTATATGAAAATTATAATTTAACCCACAAACTTTTAAAATAATTAATAATGTGATAGTCATAAAATTTTCAAATAACGATGAAATCGTATGTTATAAATAAAATAAATAAAATTTTAGGGGTGTTACAAACCTCCCTCCCTAAAAGAATCTGGTCCACAGATTCTCACTTGAATATTGAAACAACTTGGGATATTGTTGGCGCATGAGATCCTCTTGTTCCCAAGTTGCTTCCTTAACATTGTGATTGCACCACAACACCTTCACTTGAGGAATCTTTCGATTCCTAAGCTCTCAAAACTTTTTATCAATGATATGAACTGGTTGTTCCTCGTATGATAGGTTGCCTTCTAGTTTCATGTGTTCATGCAATATGATGTGAGACGGATCTGGGTAATACTTTTGTAGCTGTGACACATGAAAGACGCATGTATCCCAGCTAAACTCTGGGGTAACAATAGACGATAAGCTGCTGGTTCAATTATTTTGCATATCTCATATGGCCCCATGTATCTTGGACTTAGTTTTCCACCTTTGCCTATTCTTCTGATCCCTTTCTGCGGAGACACTTTAAGAAACACTCAGTTGCCAATCTCAAATTCTAGGTCTTTTCTCCGCCTGTCAGCATAACTTTTCTGTCAGTCCTGAGCTGCCTTCATTCGTTGTTTTATAATATGCACCTTATCTATAGCCTCTTGGAATAGTTCAGGCCTTATAATCCCTGGAGACTCTTTAGTGGTACCTTTCTATTCCGATAAATCCCAATATAGCAGAGACTGATACTTTCAACTGTACAATACTTCATATGGTGCCATTTGAATGACAGACTGATAGCTATTATTATAGGCAAATTCAATTAGAGGCAGATGTCGAGTCCAACTTCCACTAAAGTCCAAAACACAGGCCTACAACATATCGTCCAAAATCTGAATGACTCATTCTGATTATCCGTCGATTTGAGGATGAGTTGTTGAACTAAATTGTTATCTTGTTCCTAGATGTCTCTATAAACTCTTCCAAAGTCTTGATGTGAATTATGGGTCCCTATCCTACACAATACTCACTGGAATTCCGTGCAACCTAACAATCTCTTTAATGTAGAATTCTACCAATTTCTCGACCTTGTAGTTAGTTCCAACTAGTAAAAACTGTGAGGACTTTGTTAGTCAATCTACCTCTACCCAAATACTGTCATAACTTCTTCTGGCCTTCGGCAAACTAGTCACAAAGTCCATAGTCACTTGTTCCCATTTCCAATTTGGGATGGGAAGTGGTTGCAACAAACCTGATAGTCACTGGTGTTCTGCTTTCACTAATTGGCAGGTTAGGCATTTCTGCACAAAATCTACCACATCTTTCTTCATACCACTCCACCAGAATTGTTTCTTTAAGTCCTGGTACATCTTCGTTCCTTCAGGATGCATGATATATCTTGTTCGATGTACTTCTTCCAATATTTATTTCTTCATCTTTTTTGGTACGTAGATTCTATTTCTATAGAGTAGGATACCTTGACTACTTGTGCTGAATTCAGACTCTACTGAGCTTTTAACCATCTCTTTCTATTTCAACATCCAGTTCTCACTAGCTTGAACTTGTCGAATTTCTTCATATAGTTCCGATTGTACTCTCACTCTTGCAATCTAAACTTGTTTTAGTCTTATCATAGCACTTTCTTTCAACTCTTCTGATGTCTTCGCACCTTTCAAATGAGCCATTCCTGCTTTTCGACTCAGAGCATCAGCTACTACATTTGCTTTTCCAGAACGATAATTGATGGAAAAGTCATAATCTTCCAAAAATTCCATCCATCTTCGTTGTCTCATATTCAAATCCTTTTGCAAATGTAGATACTTGAGGCTTTTGTGATTTGTGTACACTTCAAATGTAGCCTCATAAAGATAGTACCTCTATTTTGATAGTGTAAAGATAACTGTTGCTAATTCTAGATCATGTGTAGGGTAGTTTTCCTTATGAGGCTTTAACTTCCTGGATGCATAAGTAATTACACGCCCTTTTGCATTAACACACATCCTAACCCCTTATATGAGGCATTTGTATACACCATAAAATCTTTCAACCTATTTGGAAGGGCTAATACTAGTGCTATAGTTAAACGGTTCTTCAGTTCTTGGAAGCTTTTCTCACATTCTTCATTCCAAACAAATGGCTCATTTTTCTAGGTCAACTTGGTTAGTGGGCTGGCTATCTTGGAAAAGTCTTGAACAAATCTTCGGTAATACCTGGCTAATCCTAAAAAGCTTCAAATCTCTATAACATTCTCAGGTCTTTTCTAATTAACAATCACTTCTATCTTGGAAAGGTAAATTTTTATCCCATTTTAAGTGATTACATAACCTAGGAAGGCTACCTTCTCTATCTAGAATTCACACTTACTGAGCTTAGCATACATCTGATGTTCTCTCAAAGTCTTCATAACTATGTGTAAGTGCTTCCTATGCTCTTCTCTAGACTTAGAGAAAACCAAGATATCGTCAATAAAGATGACCACAAATTGATCTAAATAGGGTTTGAATATTCGGTGCATCAAATCCATGAAAGCTGTCGGGGTGTTGGTTAGGCCAAATGGCATTACCCCAAATCCATAGTAGCCATATCGAGAATTGAAAGCTGTCTTTGGAATATCCTCTTCTTTAATCTTTAGCTGATAATATACTTGTCTTAAATCCAACTTCAAAAAGATTCTTGATTCCTGTAGAAGGTCAAATAATTCTTCTACGTGAGGTAGTGGGTATTTGTTTTTAATAGTGACCTTGTTTAATTCTTGATAATCAATGCACATTCTCATAGATCCATCTTTTTGCTTGACAAATAGCACTAGAGCTCCCCAAGGTGACGTGTTGGGTCTGATAAACTTCTTCTCTAACAATTCCTATAGCTGACTCTTTAATTCCTTAAGTTTAGCAGGTGCCATTCGGTATCGAGTTTTTGAAAATGGCGTAGCTTCCGGGAGAGTATGAATAACAAACTCTATTTTCTTATCAGGGGACAGCGAGTATAACTCCTCAGAAATGCTTCAGGGTATTCTGCTACCACTTCTGCTTCTTTAACTCTGATCGTGTCCAGAGGTTTGTTGATGAGGTATGTCAAGAATCCTTGCCCACCCTCATTTAGAATCTACCTTGCTTTTACAGCTGATATGATCTCTATTGGAGAGGTTTTATCTATAGAAGGATGTAAAGATATCAACGTCTCTCCCCTAAGTGTGATGCACTAAGTGAAATAATTTGCTTATTCTTGGTGGTTTTATAGCCAATCCATTCTAAGAATTATATCATATCCTTGTATAGGCATCTGTATTAAATTGGATGGATATTCTCGGCTTTCAATCATAATCGGGTAATCCCAATACATGATTTTAGTGACTAGTTCTACCCCCAATGGTGTTCTCACGTCTACTTGATATGCCATAGTTTCAGATTTCATATTCAGTTTTGCAGAGAATTCAACAGATATAAAAGAATGGGAAGCACCAAGATCATATAACACTTTACCAAGAGTTTTGGAGATAGTGATCATACCTTTTACTACCTCATTAGGATTTGGTGTATCTTCTCCAATGAGAGCATAAGCACGGGCCTGGATTTTTTACTTTCCTTGTCCTGTTAGAATTGGACCTTTCTTTCTTGGGTAATCTTTCACATGATGCTGGCTACTACCACATTATAGGCATTTACCCAATTTTCGCCAACAGTTCTCTTGCTCATGCCCTGTTGACCCACAGAATCCACATATTATCGATATCTTTTCTTGAACCTGATTCACCATTCCATCGACCATGGTAATCCTCTGAGTTGCATCCTTAGTTTGTGGCCTCCATGGTTTCTTGCTAGTGCCACTTTGTCCACCTGGAGATGGTCTTCCCTTTCTACCCTTTTCTTTGATCTTTTTAATTTTCTGGAGCTTCGAATCTAGTTGCAATACTTTACTAACTGCTTTGTTGAAATTTGGTAAATCGAAGATGGCTAGACCCTATCTCAACTCTGGCCATAGTCCTTAGATAAATCGTTGAATTTGTCGGCTTTCATCATTCTGAACATGAAGCGCATATTGGATGAGTCGGCTGAAGGTTGGCTTATACTGACTAACAGTCTGATTTCCTTGGATCAAATTTATGAACTCACGTTCCTTAGACTGCTTGACCACCAGAGGTATATATTTATCCATG
>JACGDI010005241.1:2221863-2252231 GCA_014898725.1 Jacaranda copaia | reverse complement strand
TTCCAATTTTGAGTAGTGCACACACCAAAACGGGCCAAAAAATGCCACTTTCTTCTTTTCTCCGATGAGTCCGATCACCGCCTTAACATTGTCGGAATTGCCATGAAAAGGTACCATCGCGATCCTCTTGCCAAGAGCTTCCTAACCCTACCCTCAGAATGGAGAATCATCACAAAAAAAAAACCCGACAACCCCGTAACATGCATGCCTCGGTCTTTCTCTGTTCACCATCGCTCCACCGCCTGATTGGTGGTTCTAAGGTGTGGGAAGTGTTGGTTGTGGTGATGGGAAGAATTTGGTTGGTTGGAGTGGAAGAAAAAACCACCGAAAATGGGCTGGAGATAGTGATAAAGCCTCAGTGAAAAAGAAGAAGAAAGAGAGAAAAATGAAGAAGAAAAAGGAAAGAAACGTGGTTGCCCAATTTCTAAATTTGATTTTGACCTTTTTTTTTTAATAAAATTTTAAATTATACAAATTTTCCCCCAATTTTTAGAAAATTATGATTAACCCCAAATTAATCAAAAGTATACACAATTAAGTATAAAAAAAATTATAATTTAACCCACAAACTTTTAAAATAATTAATAATGTGATATTCATAAAATTTTTAAATAACGATGAAATCGTATGTTATAAATAAAATAAATAAAATTTTAGGGGTGTCACATTAACTCTCTATTTGTTGGCTTTAGTAGAGAAATAATTGAGGTACCAGGAGAAGTTTCTCTACCCTTTGGGCGCTTACCAGTGTCCCATAATCCAAAAGGTGAAGTTTCTAGTGCTAAGGGCACCTTCTGCCTAGAACATTATCTTAGTTCGACATACTCTAAGTCTCTTTCACATAGTAATTAATTCTCATATACTATATGAAGATAAAGTTTTCTACTTGTGATGATCTTAGAGAAGCAATTGGAGATCAAAGGATAGTCAGAGAGTGTTAGCCAATACTTTGAATACTAACTAGACAAGTGGGAAGGCATCTCCTAAACAATAAAGGCCCCTCTTCCCCCCTCTCCCTCCAAAAAAAAGAAAAAGAAAAGAAAATAGAATCTAATGTAGTAGAAGTATCTCTCTCGAGAGGCAAGAAAAGAAAGGCCAAGGAAATGAAAATGGAGTTGGTATAAGAGTTGTAATTAGTTGAAGTTATTGTAGAGAATCGTCCAAAGTTATGAAGATCAGGCCATTCATGAACCTAGAAGTAGGATAATGCTTCATATGTTTTTTTGTGGAGAAATGTCTATGTATTCACTTGTAACATGAAGGCGAGGCATTGCCCTTAAAATTATAACTCATCATCTATGTGTGGACCCCAATGTAAAACTAATGAAATAGAAAAAAAAAAGTAAATTTTAGGTTGGAAAGAAACTAAATCATCAAGGAAGAAGTAGACAAGTAATAGTAGGCAAAATATATTCATCCAATCGATGTCATGAATGGCTAGCTAATGTGGTACTAGTCCCTAGACCTAATGGAAAGTGGAGGATATGTATTGATTTCATAGATCTTAATAGAGAAAGCTTAAAAGATTTCTTTTCACTCATGCAAATTGATACAACTTTCCCCATATCGCACTAGTAGTGGCTACAAATATGGTGATTTAATTAGTTCGATAGGGCTGGTCAAGTTGTCTACAATTAGGTTTCTTACAAAACTCAATGTAGATCCAACTTGAGGACCCGAACTCTAATGAGCTCTTTGTCACTTTCTTTTTTTTGGGAAAGGAAGGTTGCGTTGAATCACTAGATTTCTCAATGTACTTGTGTTGAGGATTGAGTACTTTTTTTGAGGATTCAAGATAGGCAAGGTACACATGCTTTAATAGGATTGGGGTTAACGAGAGGAATGAGGCCATTAATTTTAATATTGTATTATTAAATCATGAGAAATATGTGGAGAGGGAAAGAGAGATGGAGTGGGAGAGGAAATGGGAAGTAGTGGAGTTGGTCAGGGGAAGGAGCAGTATATTGATATATATCCTACTATTAGCCATATATAGAAGATGATTTAATTAATTTTTTTTTAACAAAGAATGGATTTTGGGCTTAACTGATCCAAAAAGCTTGCTCAAGAGATAAGAATTGTCCAAAACTATATACAAAAATACTATTCATTTACTTAATCGATAGGCAAATCTAATAATTTTTGTTCCTTTCATTTGAAGTATTGAGTTTAAAGTTTATTTTGTTAGATTTTTAGGTGTAATTGCGTTGAAAATAATCAAAACACAATTTTTGGATGACCATGAAATGTGCTGTTTAATTTCTTAAATTTTTGTAGATAGATTATTTTCGAGTAATTTTCTAGTGATGATTCTTAGACTATGATAAGTTTGGATAAGTTCAAGGAGTGAATTATTGGAGGAGCATGCAGCGAAGGGATTGACAAGCGTGTGTCTTGGCTTATTTTCTTTCCTTTTATACGTAACTTATTTGATTCTTTTATGAGGTGTTTCTTATTGGACTTAAAATTGTAGTCTCTTGTGGCTGATTTGTTACCTTGAAGGGTTTGTTTTCATATGAAACATGTCTATTTCATGGACTTACTTGGTAAGACATACATGTAGAGACTTTGTATTTAAATAGGCTATCATATTATCATCATTAGATGTATGTATATATATACTATATTGTGATTATATGAATTACTTTTTTTGTCATCAAATTAATTTACCATCACAAAATTCATGCCCCTCCTAGCAATTTCCTAGTCTAAAAGAAGTGAAAATTGGTTTTATTAGCTTGCTAGCTTTTGGTAGGTGTTACATTCAAATCTATTAATTTCAGTCTTGTGCCAAACAATTTAAAGCTAAGTGTAAAGTTGTTAAACCATAATATTTCTTAATTAATCTTTTGACCTTAAAAATTTACAAGTTGTTTCCTAATTTGCAATAGTGGGATTGCTCATAGCTGATAACGTGTGTTGCTCTAGGCCAAGTTGGAGAATTTTCCAGCTTCATTTCCCATAATTTGTCCCACATTGCCATTGTAGGCGAGGGGAATTAAGCAATATCTATCATGTCCAGTACTCTTTTTCTCTATGTAACTATCTATGGCCAATGTAAAGAATTATCTATTAATTATAATATTTAGGTTATTTTCTCAAAATAACAACTCCAATTTCATAGGAGGTAACATATGAAAAAAAGCTTGATATTCATATTGTGATCCATTATTCTTGGTGGGAAGGCAATTAACTAGCATGAAAGAAGATAATTTTGATATAATTTAATTTAAAAAATAAAAATTTAAAAATATACTCAATTGAGAGGATGGTTGGCTAATTCAACCAGCATTCCATCTCTACTGGTGCAACTATATGTTATATTAATAAAATAAAAGTTTAGAAATATATTTTGTATTCATTAGCTATGACATGCATTTAGTAGCATTGTCTGTTGATATATATACCATATAGCACATGTTATATTCAATTAAAGAAAAAAGGGTAGAGTGCAATGCACCCCCTGTATTAATAAAAATTGGCAATTTATCTCCCTATGAAAAATAAATGTTCAAAACAGTACCCTATGTTTTCTAAAATCATGCAGTGCACCCCTTTTTGGCATTGGTGTTCACCATGCGCTTGCGAATGCAACTAGATATAGTATTTCATGCCAGAAAAGTTTGTTTTACCCCAATCTTCCCTAATAAATCAAATATTTTCCTCCCCTTCTTAGCTCGACAAACCCAAACTTATAGTTTTCTATTTTCAATCTAAATTCGTATCAATAGAGCAAGGAATATGTTTAGATTAAGCAAGCCTGCACTTGACCTGAGATATGCGAGGCCTCCACTATGTAGATGCCAAGCAGACGCTGCTCTTTGTGTTGTTGTGAATGAGAGGAAAAGCTTATTTGGTAAGCTTTACTACTATTGTTCTCTTCAACGGTGCAATTTTTTAGAATGATGTACGCCAATCAAAGCCACATGGTCTCTAAGTGGTCTTCCAGTTACATGTCCACTGAAGTGTGGCAATGATCCATTTTATGGTGGTGAGGAAATTGATTTAGTAGATAAAGAAGTGGTTTCAGGGATGCCACATGTAGCTGTGTGTAGAAAGGATGAGAGTTCTGTAAATGTTGTCCCTGTCTATTGGATCTTAATTGTTGTTTTGTTGACACTTTTGGTGGTTGTAGTGCTTATGAAGTGAGGAATTGTCATCTATAAAAATTGTTGATGTTGTTTATATTATAAATGGAAGCTTTAGTTCTTTCATTTATGTCTTGTTCACTGTTTGGAATGAAGGGGGTATATTGCTATTTTATAACTGAGTTATGCAATCATAGGGAGGTAAATTGATAAAATTTTTTTTAAAAAAAATAGAGGATCTATCTTGCATATTAAGGCATTCAGCCCAAAAGTAATATCTGACCAATTACCCCTATCCAACTAAGAAGCAACATTCGACCAATTTAATTCACAATCATAATTGATCCAACAAGAAGAAATCAATAAAATAAAAGGTTTTATGACAAAAAAAATGTGCCAATTGGTCAAAAGAAAACAAGTAACAATATTTTGATAAGAAGAAGTCACAATCTTCAATAAAGTGCTCTGACCACTCAACATAATAAATAAATACACCTAATATATTCAACATATTCCAAATCCCACACAAGTCAAAAAGGGCTTCTTTTTACCTCAAAAGACATGCCCACAACCACATACCCTACAAAAATATAATTGTTCCCAAAACACAAAAACTATATCTTTAGCAGTCCAAAACAACAATGTAACATCTAAAGCTATTGTGCTCTTCTCTCAACTACTTTTTTCTTGATATTTTGCAACACCTCATTCTCTGTTTGCTTCTTCTTTCTCTTGGTTACTTTGGGATCATTTGCAGGCACTCCAGTTGATGCATCATTTGCTGGAGGTGCAACAAATGTAGAGGAACCAGATCCTCTTCTTCCCTTGCCTCTTTCCCCCAGTAATGTTGCATTTCTTAGTCCATGGTAAGTTCTACCTTCACCTCCATGAGTACCTTGTTTTTGCATAAAGAAAAAAATGAGGTATAGCTAAGTCAAAATATCAAAGGAGCAACAATACTCTACAATTTAGAAGTTAGATATTGCCTTCAATGCTATAGGTGCCTTTTTGCATGCTTATATGTGATATTATATAACATTGGAGGATATTTTGCCTATTTCAAGTAAATTGTATGAAAAGAAGCAACAACCAAACTACTGCATTACCAGTAGGCAGCAACAACCAAAGGAAATCTAAGTATGTCCATTTAAGCAAATTAACAGTAGTAAACAAAAAACATTGTAAAATGAAGAGAGGCCAAGTGAAACATAATATTTCAAAGATCTAAAAACATAATACTATTTCTTACTTTTCTTGAAGGCTATACTGGTAGATCCATAGTACTTCTTTGAGTTAGCTCATCTTGGCTGACTGGAGGAACTTTAGAATCTTGATTATTCAACTTTGAAGGAGCTGTAGCATTTGGGGTATCACTAGCCTTTCAGATGCATACAATAATATGAAGAAAGTTCATTGAACATATATATATATATATATATATATATAATTATAAGTTCAAGATCTAAAAAAGCTAACTTTGTAATGTTTGGACTTGGGATGAGTAGGGTTCTTGCATGAAAACTTTATTGTGACCTTTTTGTAGACAATTTTTGCATATATGCGTAAGCCCCTTTTTTGCTGATATAGTCCTATGTAATTCATCAGGACCTCTTCTTCTTTCCTTTCTTGGTCTCCCAACCTTTTTTTTTAGGTGCCTTTAGAGGTGCAAAATTTATCTTAATGTAGTCCTTTAGCCCAAGAACTACATGGATCATATGGTCATACACCTTAAAGTATGTGTCCTTCTTGTAGCAGTCATCAACATAATCTTCCAACTTGAACCTTCTCTCTGAAATAGCTACAAAGGCATGACAACATGGATAAGCATTCAATTGGAACATCCCAAATGTTCATGTTTTTTTCTCTAAATCCATAATGTATTTGTCATTTGGACTATCAACTTTAAACTCCTTGCCCCCATACCATTTAGCATAGCAATGCCTAGTCTCTCTCTGGATCTTATTGATCTTTTGAGGATATTTGGGCATATATATCTAACATCGTTTTCCATTTCAGCCCTCTTGGTCTGAATCTTTGTCATTAACTTACTCCTAATGCTTTTAAACATAGTAACTATTGGTTTGTCCCTAGTATCAATAATATAGTTGTTCAAAGACTCAGAAAGGTTATTTACTAATATATCACTCTTACAATAAATAGAAAAATGTGACCTAGCCCAGTGTTCAAGGGGGAATTTCCTCAACTATTCAACTGTTGTCTTAAGATCCCCATTCATCTTTGGATCCCTGGCCTCTAACAGTTTCATATAATGCTCAAAATTTATCTTCCTACCAATAGATGCAGTCTTCCAAAATAACTCTTTCTTCCTCAGTCCACTGAACTTCTTCTTAAAGTTATCATACATATGTCTCAGGTAATATCTGTGTTCACTATCTGGTGCCATATCCCTCAATTCCTCTATACTACCTTTTTGCCTATAAGAGATTAAAGTCTATCTCTTATGTCCAATATCATCAAGCAACTATCTCAAAAACCAAGTCTATGTGTCATAATTCTCCATTGGGATAGCTACCATGGCAATAGACACCATATTATCATTAGCATCTCTTCCTACAGCAGCTAGAAGCTGTCCTCCATATGCAGTCTTCAAGAAACATCCATCCAAACCTATTATAAGTCTACAAGCTTTAAATGCCTTTTTCATGGCATGAAGTGAGAAGTACATTCTCTCAAAAATAGGAGGCTCATTGTTATCAACCTTCTTCAATAAAAACTTGCTTCTAAGATTCATCTCTCTAACTGTGGCACAATAATCCCATAGTTTTCCATATTATTGGCCATCCACTCCTCTAATCTTTTGCAAGGCATGTCTTTTAGTTCTCATCACTTTCCATGTACTAACATTAAGATTCGCCTTTCTCTGGATAGTATTCTTCAACTTTTCTATTGAAATTTTAGGGTTGTCCCTAATAATATGCTCTATTCTTTTGGCTAAATACCTTGCTTTTGCAAGGATATTTTGATCAACTCTTGGACATGTGTGTGTTCTTTTGATAGTTTTGACTTGAAAAGTTCCACTCTACTAGATTGGAGAGGCATGGATCCTCCAACTACAGTTCTCATTCTAGCATTTAAAGGTTATTTTGACATTTTTATTTCTAATCCAATCAAGCTCAAACCCTTTCCTTATAGTCCAATCCCTTAAGGCTTCTCTAAAGACCTGTACATTACTGAATTTCATCCTTGCTACCATCTTGAAGCCTTTCATGTCTCAACTTTCTTTGAAATATGTATGCTTTGGAGCTTCATCATCTATTCCACTCAAACTTCTCAATTCATCTTCTGTCCTAAGGTCACTATACCAATCTGAGTGGTCTATATGCTGAGCTCTCTATAGCTTCTTGCTATTCTCTTTCTTTGCCTTCATAACCTTTTTCAACTTATTCATTAGCTCTCTTCTAGTGATGTTCCTCTCTAAGAATATATCATCATTACTAGAACCTTCCAAATCCTCAAGTACAAGGCTTGGTGTATCAGAGTTAATCTCAATGTCAGTCTCTGACTTATTTGGCTCATAATTCTCATTCTCTGAATCTGATGGACTAGCAAATTCAACTCTATCATCTTCAAGTTGAAGATTTGCATCTATGTCTTCTTCTAGACCATGACATGAAGAAGGCTCTTCAACTTTAACCTCATTAGGTTGAAAATCAAAATTAAAATCTTAACCAAAATTAAAGTCCTGCCGAAACTCAAAGTCTTGTGAATCATGATGTTCAGTAGGATCATGTTGTTCTCCTTGTTGTGTAGGTTCATCTTCCCTATGTTTAGTAGTAATAGGTTTTTGTGAAGGAATATTAGTTTGCTGTCCTTGTTCAGTTGCATAATTTTCTTTTTGTGCATTAGGTAAATATCTTTAGTAGGATCATAATGTTTTTCTTGTTCTGTAGGTGCATCTTCCTTATGTTCAGCAGTAGCAGGTTATTGTGAGGATACATTAATTTGCTGTCCTTATTCAATTACATCAAAATGAACACCAGTTGCTTCAATCAAAATAGGTGCCTCATGTTGTTCTTCTTGCACATGAGCTTGTTATTATTCATAAAGTACTTTATCTTCTGCCTTTTCTGGTTGAGGTGGTTGGGTACTCAAACCCTCAAATTGCATCTCATCTGGTTGTGTCTTCTCATTTATAGAATTGGTTTCTCCAATATTTTGATCAACTTCCATGTAATTGCTTTTATGAAATTCTTCCAAGTTGAAGATATCCCCATGCTCATCTATAACTTGGATTGGATTTGCTACCTCTTCCACGTATATTTGCACAGGTATATCTACTCATCTATAATAGTGCAAAAGGTCAGTTATGTTGTAATCAATAACCTCACTGTTAATTTACCTAAATCCAAGTTCAGATAGATGACCAAGTATTCTATAATAGAAGTTAACTATCCATTTCTTCCCTCCATGTCTTGCAGATATGTCCTACAAAAGATCCAAGTTTAAATAGTCCAAGTCTAACTTTGATATGTGAATCAATGTCCCTCTTCTATACATTAATTTTGGTGTTCTAACAAATCCACCCCTAGTCCAAAATTCTAAATCATGATACTCAACCACCTACATACAAAAATGAGGAAAATAATTGACCATCTGCATAAAAGTAAGAAAAATATTCCATTAAAAAACTTGAAACCTATAAATGAAAATATTTATTAAAAACATCAAACTAATTGGTTATAGTGAATTAACTAATTTAGGAACAATAATGCACTATGTGAAATATTAAAAAATCATATAAGCATAGTATAATGCCATTAAATAATCTAGGATAAGTGCACTATCAAATATTGGCTTTAAACAAGATAAGCACAATGTTTTAGGTTTTCCTTATGTTCTGTGTTATTGGGACTACTAAGATAACATATTTTTGTACAGACCCTACATTAACAAGTGCAGACAAATGAGTATAGAAGTTTAACTCTACATCATCAATCCTCTAACAACATCATTCGTACCCTAAAAATCCAAAACCTGGGCTACAAAAAGCATACAAATGACATGTCCAACAATAACAATATTTAAATAGCATATACTAAGCACAAAACTCCATCTATGCAACAAAGTCATAAAATGGGGCCTTACAGCATGCTTGACCATTGTACAAAAAAATCACACAAATGAAGAAGAAAAACATTTAGTTCAAATCTACTGACTAGAAGAATTCAAAAACAAACATAAAATAAAATTAGTTTACATACCTTGCTTACGCGTGACTAAATCCTCAACTCTAATACCTTCAAACCACTCTCCAAAATGGTCTAGGCCTCCAATTTTAACGAAATCAACTTGCAATTGCAGTAAATTATTCAATTTCATGGGTGATTTATGGATATCCAAACCACATTTCTTGATTTTAGGGTTCAATATGTTCTCTCTCATGCACGAGTGTTCAAATTTGGTTTAAAAAATGAGCTTCGAACTCTTTATTTTCATTTGAAGGTAGTTCTATCGATCTAGTGTAAAAATTGAAAACAATCCTTCAAAACAACATACAGGAGGCGGTGAGCATGCTTTTTTAAAACATAGGGATGTATATTGAATATTTTTTTTTCACAGGGGGATAAAATGCCTATTTATTAAAACACAGGGAGAGGGGGATAAATTGCTATCAGCCCAAGAAAAAATATAGCAATGTATCATTCATTTATAGACTCTAACATAGAAAGGCCCATTAGATCACATATTCTTTTTTATAACTTTGGTCGATATAGTTTTGGATCTTGAATTTAACACATAAAGATAAAAATAAAAGTAATTAACAAATGAAATGTAATATACTATTGTTTAAAGTTAAAAATATTTTTTCAAATTTTTTCTTTCTAGAAAACCAAAAAGCAAACATAGTATTAAGATCTTATGGTTAGTATTGACTACTGAATATATCAATTAGGTTGCTGTTGGGGAATGTGAATAAAATACCCACGCTTGGCTTTTTGAAGATTTGAGACCAAATGTGATCGATCTTCTCAAAGTAAATTAATTAAACAAGGGAATAAATAAAGTAAAACAAAAGGAGTAGTCAAATGAGGAAGCCATGCGTGCACAATTGGCCTTGAACCAAATCATGAGAAAGAAAACATAGAGGGGAAAGAAAAAAGAATCCATGACAATGTAAGTTGAATAATCATGAGATTTATTGGTCTTCTGGCAAAGAAACTATTAATAGTAGTCATTTAATTGCTAAACCTATTTTATTAGTTAGAGATTTTTATGGTTAATGCTCTGTAATTTTCTCCTAAGTTTTAGCATTCTAGTTAGTTGAATTTTAGTGGATTTATCATTTTCTATTTTATAGGAATTAGTGCTTAGTTTGTTATTTTTTAATGCCTATTATAGGCTATTTGATATCAACATCAGAAGTAGTATTTTTTAGTCCTCTTTTCTTCTTCTACCTTGCATGCATAAGTTCCACTTCATCTTCTACATTTTTTTATTCAGTTAATAGTGGTATTTGAGCTAGGTTTGAAATTAAAGCATAAGCTTTCTTTCACATAACTAATTATTGTCAATGGCAGCTGACAATTTTGTGCAACCTACAATTCCCCGCTTTGATGGTCACTATGATCATTGGAGCATGTTGATGGAAATTTTTCTCAATCAAAGAAATACTGGCAAGTCATTTAGGATAGACTACCAGAACCTAAAACAGTTGTATCTGATGTGCAGAATGCAAAAATTGAAGGGCTAAACTTAAAGGACCTTAAAGAAAAATATTACTTGTTCCAAGCTAGTGATTGTTTAATCTTGGAGACCCTTTTATGTAAAGATTCTTCCAAGAAAATTTGGGATTCAATGAAAAAGAAATATCAAGGTTCAATAAGAGTGAAGCATGCACAACTTCAAGCTTGAGATGAGATTTTGAGACTCTACAAATGAAGGATGGTGAGTCCATTAGAAGTTATTTTGCAAAACCATGAAGATCAACAATAAAATAAGGTTTCATGGGGAGAAGATGGAAGATGTCACCATTGTAGAGAAAATTCTACATTCTTTGACACCAAAATATAGCTATGTTGTTTGCTCAATTGAAGAATCTAAAGATACAGATGCACTCTCTATTGATGAATTATGGAGTTCTTTGCTAGTGTGTGAGCAGAAAATGAACCAAAGTTCAACTATGGAGGAACAAGCTTTAAAGGCCTCTACTACTGATCATTCTCAAATTCTAGAGATAGGGGTAGAAAAAAAGAAAGAGGAAGGGAAGATCAAGGCAACAAAATGGTAGCAAAAATTTCAAAGTTGATGATGATCAACTCCAACAAGAAGGAAGAGGATACAACCAACATTTCAAAAAATCCAAAATTGAGTGCTATAGGTAAATTTGGCCACTATCATTTTGAATGTTGTACCAAGCTGCGTAATGACAAAGAAAAGAAGGAGAAATCAAAGTTTGCAGAAAACTAGGAAGCATAAACTCTTTTAATGGCTGTTTAGACTAATAAAGAATTTAAATTTGATGTTGGTATGTGGACATAAGGTGTACCAATCACATGTGTGGTAGTAAGTCCCTTTTCTCTCATTTAAATGAAAGTTTTCAATCTACTATAAGTTTTGGTGACTATCCTAAAGTAAATGTAATGGGAAAAGATGATACTAATATACAAAAACAAGAATGGTTTTGTGGAGACTATTTCTAATGCATTTTATGTCCCTAACTTAAAAAGCAATTTGTTAAGTGTGGGTCAATTACAAGAAAAGGGATACGTAATAACCATGCAAAAGGGTGTTTGTGAAATATATGATCCTTCAAGATGAACTATTATTATTCTTCAAATGAGTGCAAATAGGTTGTTTCCTCTAAAAATTTAGGCTATTAAATCTTGCTTCTTGGCTGAATTGAAGAATCCTTTATGGCTTTGGCATTTTTGCTATGGACACTTGAATTTTGGTGGATTAAAAACTCTCTACCAGAAAATATGGTGATAGGACTTCCTAGATTTCCATTCCCTCTCAAGTTTGTGAAGAGTGTGTTTTTAGCAAACAACATCACTCTCAATTTCCACAAGGTCGGTCATGGAGCGCAAAAGATGTATTAGAGCTAGTTCACTCTAATATTTGCAGGCTGATAAATCTATTTTCCAATGGGGGTAAGAAATATTTAATTACTTTTATTTACGATTTTACTCTGAAAGCTTGGGTTTATTTCTTGTAGGAAAAATTAGAAACTCTTATTGCATTCAAAAGCTTCAAGGCACATGTTGAAAATGAATTAGGAAAAGTCATTAAAACTCTTCGGACTAAACGTGGTGGAGAATACTGTTTGAAAAAATTTGAAGCTTTTTGTAATGAAGTAAGAAATAGAAGGGAACTCATAGTCGCCTACTCACCACAACAAAATGGAGTATTACAAAGAAAAAATAGAACAATCCTCAACATGGTGAGAAGTGTGTTGGTAAAAAGTAATGTTCCGAAGAGTTTTTGGCCTAAAGCAGTAAATTGAAGCATTTACATGTCGAACAAAAGCCCAACTTTTTTTGTGTAAAATATGACACTACAGAAAGCATGGAGTGGACAAAAACCAGCTGTAGATCATTTTTGAATTTTTGGTTGTATTGCATATACACATATACTTGATGAGAAAAGAAAGAAGATGGACGATAAGGGTGAAAAATGTATATTTCTAGGCATAAGTGAAGTCTCTAAAGCATACAAATTATTCAACATAGTCACTAAGGAGATCATGATAAGTAGAGACATTATTTTTGATGAAGACAATACAGAGAGCTGGATTGAAAATAACTCAGGGCAGCAACCTATACCAATTACTTTTGAAAAAATAGATAGTAATGCTAACCAGCAAGTGCAACTTCTAGTTTTAGGCTAGCAACTACAATCTTTTGATGAAAATTGAATGGCATTTCATCATATGAGAGTGCTCAGCCCCAGCTAAGAAGGAAACTAACTTGAATGATAAATTATGTAAATGGATATCATTTTGCATTACTTGCATATTACAATCCACTTACATTAGAAAAAGCAGTCAAAGATTCAAAATGGCAACATGCCATGAATGAAAAGATGAGATCCATAGAGAAAAATAATATATGAGAATTGGTAGAACTTTTGAAGGGTCAAAAATCTATTGGAGCTAAGTGGATTTATGAAACAAAGTTGAATAAAGATGGTAGCATAGATAAGCACAAGGCATGACTTGTAGTGAAGCGACACAACCAAGAGTTTGGTGTGGACTATAAAGAGGTGTTTGCTACAGTTGCAAGGATGGATACTGTTCCATTGCTACTTTACATAGCTGTCCAAAAATCGTGGTCCATTTATCAATTAGATATAAAGTTGGCATTTTTGCATGGTGAGCTGCAAGAAAAAAGTGTATGTTGATCAACCTCATGGATATATGAAGACAGGAAATGAGAAAAAGGTAAACAAATTAAAAAAGGCTCTATACGAACTAAAGCAAGCTCCAAAAGCTTGGTATAGTTGTATAGATGCCTATTTTACTAAAGAAGGCTTTCTTAAATGTCTTCATGAACATACTCTTTTTCTAAAGTATGATGGTAATAGTTCAATGCTTAGTGTGTTTGCATGTTGATGACTTGATATATGGTGGGAATGATAGTGTCATGCTTGATATGTTTAAGCGAAGTGTGATAACTGAATTTGATATGACTAATTTGGGGTTGATGCATTATTTTCTTGGTATTGAAGTTATACAGTCACCAGCTAGTATTTTTATTTCACAAAATAAGTATGTGCTTGAGATTTTGGACCTATTCAAAATGAAGGATTGCAATTTAGTTTACACTCCAACTGAATTTGGTTTAAGGTTGATGGAAGATGAAGGTGGGAAGAAGGATAAATGCTATCCTGTACAAGCAAATTGTTGGAAGTTGAATGTATCTAACTTCAACCAAGCCTAACATCATGTATGGTATTAGTTTAATAAGTTGATACATAGAGAATCCAACTAAGAAACATCTCTCTACTGCAAAAAAGAATTCTTCATTATTTAAAAGGCACAATGAATTTTGGAATTTTATATGTAGCTGGAACAAAAGAAAATTTGACTGGTTTCTCTGATAGTGATTTTGCAAGTGACCTCAATGATAGGAAAAGTACACATGGATTTGTTTTCTTGATGATTTTTGGGGCTGTATCATGGCCATCAAAGAAACAACAAATTTTTACTTTATCAAATACTAAAGTAGAATTTGTTGCAGCAACAACATGTTCAAGCCAAGCTATTTGGTTAAAAAGATTGCATGAAATAGTCCATAATCAGTAGCAAGGTCCAACAACAATATTTTGTGATAATGTTTCAGCAATTAAGATTTCCAAAATTTAGTATTACATGGAAGAAGCAAACACATTAATGTTAGATTCAATTTTCTGTGTGATTAGGGGTGGCAATCGTGTCATATTGAGGTAGGGATTTCCTAAAATTTGGCTCAACCCGAATCTAACTTAATAAGCACTCAACCCAATAAACCTCAACTCGAATCCAACCTGAAAGATTTTGTGTCAACCCGAACCCAACCTGTTTCAGCATATGATTATTTTTCATTAATAATTCATCTAAAAAACTTTATGTCCAATAGAATTTTAATAAAATCATCAATTTATACCAAGATTTTGAGAAAAGTCAACTTATACAAAAAATTAAAAAAAGTCAACATTATACTATAACAGCTAAACTTTTGTACCATAAAGCAATTTAATAATTAGACTTCATCTAATAGCCAAGTAGGTTCGATATATATTAGAAATAACATAAGGGTTACAAATCACGAAAGTTTGAGCGTAAATTTAAATAAGGAAGTACTTACTTCCCTTACAAAAATTCAATTCAAAATATAAGGAAATTGGTACTAATCACCTCTAATAAAAGGAATAGTTAAGTAAAAGCCAATAAACATCCAACATATTCCAATTAAGCAAGATCTAACAATAAAGTTTCCAAGAGGGCCCATCCTTAGTCTTCTAGCAAATTAATTTCTAAAACAAAAGTCTCTACCCTGTGTTCAGTTCCACAATGTAGCAAAATCAAAAATTGTTACTAACCAGTAAATCCTAACTAATAGGTTAAAGCACAAAATCATTAATTAATTCCCTTGGCAGACAAAATTTAAGCAACAATTTTGAGTAATCAGATCATAGTTAGTAGCAAATTCTAGGTGTTGAGTCACTTATTTCAAGAGATTTCCAACTTCAAAAGATAGCTAGCAGGATCAATTTCTGCCATTAAAACCGAAACAAAGTGATATTTACCTTGAAGCAACTAGTTTGGTAAAAGAGGAAAGAAATAACCATCTTAGAATATGAGAAGCTAAAAGTAAGCAAGATAATCCTTAAAATACTTAATTATGATTAAGATGCAAGTGGGGAATATGAAAAATAGAGAACATGAACAAAAAGCCAAGATGATTGATTTTTTATAATCTCAAAGCAACAAATACAAACATAATTCCAAAATATTAAGCCACACATACTCACGAGGCCAACCTATTAGCATGTCGTATTTAGATCAATGTGATACACTTCATATCCAAATGAAAACAACACATTAGCCTTTGAATTTTTGCTATCAGCAAAAAATGTAAACATCACATATAGTTGTGTAAAAAAAACATAATATCAAAAATAGTATACATATGCAAATTTGACCCTTTCCTCATCTACTCCATCAATCAGAAGGAATATCCAAGAGCAATTGAAAATTTTAACTAAGTATTAGAAGCCATGTAGCAACAAAAGCTTGAAATCCAGCTACCAAAAACATCAGACTCAAAAGAATATAAGATTTCTATTCCCAAAATTCTGACAAAATTAAATTGTTGACCAGTGTAAAGCCAAGACAAAAGCCATCTTAAAAAATTGTAGCACAAGATCAAAACCAAAAGCAACAAAATTTTGATACTTAGCAAAATTAATTGGTAGCAAAATAAAAGCTTCAATCAAACAAAAAAAAGCAAAAGGCTCTAAGAGCATCATCCAAAAATAGCTAGCAGATAGGATTTCAAAGCAGATTGCAAAATAAGTTTCAGTAGATAAGATTTCAAAATAATCAACATCCAAAAACTACCACCATATGCCCAGAGCATCAAAACAAATTTCGGCCCCACTCTTTTTTCCATTCCAGCCAAAAGGTTATGTCACCATAAGTTAAAGATGAATCCTCCATCAAAAAATACTTATATATGATATATACTTATATAATGATAAATTTCATATAAAATACTAAAAACGCTTCCCAAAATTCAAGTGATTAATGATCCTCTATATCAAGATTAGCAACATCAGAGCTGTCAACTGTAGTACTCAACTTGGCATTATTTTTATTTTGACATGTCATAATATTTTCAATCAATTCATCCAATTTCACTTTAGTAGATGCTATAGCAAATAAACAAAAAAGATAATTAGTTTACAATTAAATACTCTCCAATGTTCAAAGTAGTGATAAGATTTGTCCAAAAAGCCAATCCCTACAGTAGACTAATGCTTCAACAACATTTGGCTTTAGTGCACTCCTGTATTGATCAAGAATCCTTCCACTAGTGTTGTAAACTGACTTAGATGAAACAATAGAAATGGGCACAATCAATATATCCGTTGCCAATTGAGAAAGTTCAGGATATCTAAATGAGTGTGCTTTTCAAAACCCAGGTATATCAAGCATTGTATTTCTTTCAATTCTTGGTTCATCCAAATACAACTCCAATTGACTTTTTTGAGCACTAGTAACAAATTCTGAGCTTTGAAATTGGTCAAATTCTTGAAATAATATTTAAATGAGTTAAGAACATTAAATGATAAAATGCTAATTAGCTTAAATAAAGTACTTATTATTTAAAATACATTTAATACATCTATACTGCCTATACTTTGAGTCTGAGGAGTAAAGGTATTATCCTTAACCATGCCTTGAGAACTAGAAGTTGATGCACTGGAAGTTGGCTTAGTAGCATTTTTCATATACTCATTGAACACAGAAAACATTTTTTCCTTAACATCTTCATTTTCTTTAGACCCAACACCATCTAATTTGTTGTAAGAAAACTCAACAAACTGAATTTTGTACCTTGGATCAAATATAACAGCAAAAGCTAATAGAAGATTAAATTCTATCCAGTACTTATCAAGCTTCTGAAATGTTTGAGACGCAATCTATCTCATGAACACATATGTACTTTCAAGCTCTTGACTCAAAGTCAATTGTATCAAAAATACTTGAGGAAAGTGTAGATTGGATGTGGGATAGTTAACACCCGAGAAGAGATTCATCATGTCATAGAAAAGTTGAAGAAACTTACATATTTTTTCCACTTTTCCCCCCTCATCAGTTGATGGACAATGCGTGAAGTTCGAATCAGTCAACCTCAAATGATTAAAGGCTTGACAATAATACAATGCACATGAAAGAATCGAATATGTGGAGTTTGATCTCATTGGAACATCTTGCCTAAGAGCTTTTCCGATATCAAGAGATGTTTGTGTTGCACATTCTAAGAATTTTTGCTTTCTAACTTGAGAACCTTTAACATACTTCACACATTCTCTAATTTTATTAAAAGAACTGTAAATCTTCTTCAACCATTCTTGCACAATCAAATTAAGGATATGAGCATAACAACAAACATGTAAGAATTTATTATCACTAATCAAAGAAGATTTCAGACTAAGTTGGACCTTCAAAATATCAACAAACATATCATTTGTAGAAGCATTATCAAGAGTCATTGTAAACACTTTTTCCTCTATTCCCCAGCTAGTCAACAAAGAATAAATTTTCTTAGATAAAAGCAATACTAGAGTGTGGTTGAGGCATATAAGAAAAGTTTCAGATCTTTTTTTGCAAATTCTAGTCAAAATCAATGAAGTGTGTAGTTACACATAAATAATCATCAGTAGTAATGGATGCCCACAAATCTAAAGTAAAGCAAATTCTACTAGGACAAGCACATAATTTAGACTTAAGCTTAGTCATCTCTATTCTATGTAACTTAAGAACATTGGCATTAGCAGTGTTCTTAGTAAAATGAGTGACTCAAGACTCCAAATAGCTAAAAATAGCTCTAATTCCTTCATGTTCAACAAATTGAAAAGGTAATCCATGCTTGATTTATGCAATAATTACCAATTCTGGGAACCTCTCTTGGTTAAAACTTTGTAATCTAAATAATAACCCCCTTTCACCTTGTGTTAACAAAGCTTGGCCAATATCACGAGTATGCCTTCTAGGACAACTAGTAACATGGCATTTCAACTTACTTGTACTGTAAATACTATCAGCTTTGTATACTTGTCCACATTCTTTACATTTGTGGCGAGTAGGTTTTCCCTTTTTCTTTGGAAGTAAATCAAAATATGCCCACCACTTTGATCTCTTTTTTCGTTTGACTTTAGAGGTTGTTGCACCAGTTTGTTTTCCTTCACCCTCAAAAGAAAACATCACTTCTTCTACATTGTTTTCTTCTTCAACTTCATTATCCATATCAACCGTCTTGGCACTTTCTCTTTCATTTTTATTTCTGGAATATAAAAAAAAAAAAAAAACAAGTTTGAGACATTTAAAACAACAAGTTGGCAAAAGAAATACTATTTCATATAATCACAACCTTGGAATAGAAACCACATTCTATTTGACCCACCCACCCATAGATAATAGAACCCATTTATGAAAACAAGAAGATATTTTCTTGCACAGCAGTTATGATATTATTATTATTATTATTATGATTGACAGCAAACAACATCATATATTCGTTTCCTTAACTATTCGGCATTAAATAGGTCATCACCACGCACCAAAAATCACATTAGCAAAACTATTTATTATAAATGAAAAACTATCTTCTCTAGAAAATTAAATCTAAACAAACCACAAAAAAAATGTTAAATTAGAAAAGACAAAACAAACTCTTGTAACCTAAGTTGATCATATCATTAAAAGCTTAAACAGAGCATCATCATAATGGAGGAGGAAATTTCTTAAAAAGACTAGTATATAAGCAATCCCATCCGAGTAGCTATTTGCTTTCTTTTCCTAATCAAAAGGGCAGGGGAGAGGATACATAAAAAGGGGGCAGCTATTTATCAAAGATTAAGGGAAGGGGGTAGACTAGTTCAAATGGAATTGTTGTAAAATAATTTTCTAGATAAAGCTTTGAATTTGAGAAACCTACTTGTAGTCATTGGCGAATGGTGGAGTTGAGGAAAAAAATGAAGCTGTTTGCGGTAGATGGTAGATAGACACAAACAAGATGGTGGTGAGAGTTGGGGAATGGATAGGGAGATGGTCAATGGGTAGACCGTAGAGGCGTAGACGGATGACGGCACTGAGAGAAGTTGGGGGTGGGGGGGGATTGGAAGAAGGAATTGAGTAAGTGAATAATAAAAAGTGAACCCTAGTCAAAAACTCAATTACTTAAACAGGGTTTTTTTTTTAATTTTTTGTTTTGAATTTTTTTTCTTTCTCTTTCTTTTTTTAAGCTTTTAGTAATTGGAATTTTTTTTTTTTAATTTTGAATTAGGTTGGGTCGGGTTGGTGGGTTATCTGATAAAATTATCGTATTTTTAGGTTATTATCAGATTATTTGAAACCCAACTCAAACCCACCCATAATTTTTGTGTTATTTATCGGGTCAATCCAATATTGACCTAACCCAATAACACCCATCCCAAATCCAATAATATCGTGTGCGTGTATATAAATAAAAAATAGAGATGAGGTTTGCAATCATAGGTTTAGAGATTAAAAAATCAGTCTCTATTTTATGTTGCAAATGAAAATAGAGCATTAGGAGGGATCCCCCCCCTCTCTCTTCCTTTTTTTTTTTAATCCAACTTGTCACAATTTTTTCCTTTATAAAAAAAGTATTTTTCCAACAAGGATACCGAAAAAAATCAATTCTACAGATATTGTGACCCAATGACTTCCTTTCTAATATGCTTCAATGATGATGGATCAATTAGGAGGAATTTCTTCTGCATCTTATTTTAATCTCTCCACAAGTAGATGTCTACTATATATTTACTTTCTGCTGTTCTTGCATCCACTTTCTGAATGTCAAGAGGAATTCATTCAAAATTCCTTGACATAGCTTAACTAAGTGTAAGCTATGCTCACCAAGCGTGCCTTGACATAGCTTAACTAAGTGTAAGCCAGATCTGTCATCGATTGGGAGCTATTGCCGTAGTATGTCCTCCATAATTTCTTTATCAATGATCTCTGAGTAGCGTACCTGTTTAACATCTTGCAGAAAGATGATGAGTCTTTGAGAAACTATCTCAACCACTTCATCCAAGCATTACCTAGGATCTCCCACATCAATTAGGAGTTCTTGCTTGACATCATCCAATAGAACCTAAATCACTTGAAGTTCTAGGAATTGATTGCTGAAAACTCCCTTGCTATTTTGAAAGAGCTCCTACCACATAGAAAGAAATACATTAGGATTGAGCAGGCCGTGACCCCTTAAAATGGTAGCAAGTGCAAAGCGCCTAAGGAAGGGACCAATATTGTCACGCCCCAAAATCAAACCATATTTATATTAAAATTGAGTGTGAAATTTAACCCTAAATAATAAAGCTAACAATAAAAAATTATAAAGTTAAATAAGAACTCATTCAATTCTTAGCAAACTCACGACATAAAACTCAAAGAATCAAAATCTTTTCAAAACTAAACACCATAACAAATAAAACAAAACTAATGAACTTAATGGAAAATATACTAGTCTACTGCAAAATCCAAAACTACGTCTTCACCCTTGATTCTCATTATATGCAGGGTCCACCTTCTCATTAGGATTAGGATCTATACATGTAAGAAGGAAGTTAAAGAAAAGAAAAGGAGTGTGATTAAAAGACTAAGTGAGCACCAAGTGTGTGTAAAGTGAGTTGTTGAATCAAAATTATTTTGTACAGTGGAAATATTCGAGTAATATAAATGGAATTTATAAAATAGTCTAGCTGTAATAATCGAGAAATTTATAAACGATCAAGCAGTGATCAGTAAAAATTTTATTAAATGATTTCCTAGTATATCAACTTAAATACGATGATTAGTCAGTTTTGTTGTAGCCAGTCAACCTTATGACTCTCACCATAATAGTCCTTTATTGCTTCGGACAAGGTGCAACCTTATGAAAATAGTGCTTGAGCATTCTCAGGAATTCCTACGACTTACCTCAACCACAAACAGCTTATGTTGTGCACTGGGGGATTAAGTTATGGGGGTGGGGGTTCGGGGGGCTTTAGGTTCAACTGGCTAGCTTGCTTTTGCCTAGTGAAATCCCTTGTACACCCATATCAAGTTGAAAATAACTAACAGTAACAGTAACAATAATTTCAATAGTTCAGTTGATCATCAAATTTAATTCGCTAGTCCAGAAGCTTAAAAAAATCATAAAAGTATAGGTTTTCATTTTTCTAGAAATAAGAAAACAAAAAAAAATATTTCTTTTATCTAGAATGAAACAAGATAATTATTTCTTTTTGTCTAGAAATATAACAAGAAAGGAAAATTAAATAAAAAATATTTATTTGGTGCATAGTGGAGTACATATAGGGTGGAGTGTTTCTTGAAATAAGTTACGGGCAAATGGTACAATTGCATACATCTTTCTGGGTTTTGAAACATAATATCATATAATATGTAAGTTTAGATACTCACATTTGAGATCAATCCTAGACGTCAATCTCCTATATCAGAATCAATTGTGTCTAAAGCTGAGTCACTTGATTCATTTATTAAATACTTCAATCACTAACTTAACTAATAATTAAGACAAAACTCACTATGACTAACCTGTGGGTACCATATGTCTGTAGTACTTTAAACCCAACAATCTTAACATTTTCATCAATATACTAAAAGCCACAAGTCATTAACAAATCTAGCCCAGCCTATTTGAATAATATTTTTCCACCGCAGTTTGTGCATAAACTTGAGAAAGCTTGATTTCTATCAAATTTTTGCGACTGATTTATTAAGGAAGAATAAACATTAAGTTCTACACGTAGTTGGCTATGGAATTAAGTGATTCTACATGTAGAAAAAAACAAACACTTCCTTGCACTATTTTAAATTTTCAAAATTGACTATTTGATCAAAATTTAGGCTAGCGGCAAAGAAAAAGAAAACTATAATTCGGAAAGGAAAACCTATTCAATTCAAAAATTGGAACTTTTGTGGTCAACAATGTCGGCTCATCTTTGATGTCTAATAGAAGGCAAATTAGCATTTACCCATTGAAAAATTTAACAAACAAATCCATTCTTTTTTTTTTAACTCTCAAACTACACATTCCAATTGAATTTTTTTAAAAAAAAAAAAAAGTTCACCGACGGTATATACTCAGAATTTTCCCATGAATTTTATGGAAATTTTTACGCTCGAGTGACTTGCCGCCGTCAAAACTCCCTTTTCTTTCTTTTTTTCTTTGTTTCTCCTTTTTTGTTTTTCTACTTCCATCCACTTCTCTATTCAGCTGCTGCTTCTTCTTCTTCTTTTTTTGAAAATTTGATTATGTGATTAGAGTTTTAAGTTGTAGAAATTATATATTTGAGAAAAATGATTTACTACAATTGAAACTTTAGTTATGTAATTTCTAGGACTAGGGTAACTTCAGATAAATCTGACAGTCCAATTTATTAATTCCTAAGGTTTTAATTATTATTTTTTAGTAACGATATAATACATGTTTATGAAAAATTATAACTTTTCTCAAGAATTTTGATATCTAATATATATATATATAGATATTTATGGTCTTAAATATTAATTTTCACTATTTAACTAAGAGGTAAATCTAATGCTAAATACACACACACACATATATCATTTTTCTAACTAATATAATAAGGAAGCAAAACTAAGAGAAAATAAAATAATATAGGATAAAATAATTAATTTAAAATAAATTCAATGGCATTATATTTTTTAATATTAAATAATGAATAAAATAAAATAAGATAAAATAATTGATTAGATACCAAATAAAAATTGTGGGGTGTTACAAATACTAGCAAGAAGCTGGATGAACAATACTGTGGTCCCCCATGAGCTTCCCTTAAATACATTCCTTGAAGTCTTAAGAGCAAAGCTACTCTTGGTTGCTGAACATCAAGGTTTGTTGAGCGCGAAAGAAATTTAGAGCATAGAAGATCTGCAAAAAATTTTCTAGGTCATCTGTTGAGTGCAAAGCTTCACCAAAAAACATAAGAGATCTCTTGATTGCTCGTGGAAAAAGACAGTGAAACCTTAATAGGTCTCATCTCATCAAGAAAAAAACTATAAATACTAAGCTTCAAAAGAATTTGGGTAGGAGAAATCATTCACAAATAATCACAAACTTTGAGAACTTTCGAAAACCAAGGCTCTCTACATGTGTTTCAAAGAACATGAATTAACTTTTTGTTGTCTATCAAAAAGAATCTTGTTCCAATTCCATGCAGCGTCATCACTATTTAATTATTTAATTTTTAACGATTGCTTAATTTTACTATCAAATCAAAAAGTAAAACAATAATTAATAACTAAGAAACTAGGTTTGTTAATGGGTAGGGTTTTATCTTATTCATACCCATGACAATAGTACAATACTCATACCCATACCCAATAAGACTTGAACCCTATCCAAACCCATTAAGAAAAATGGAATAGGTAAGGATATGATCTATACTCATAAAATACTCAAATATCTAATACCAAAAAATATATAAAAAATAATTGAATGGGTGTAATTATGTTTATATGTGAAACTTACCCATATATTCTATACCTTGAAATTACTCATTTGGTGAAGAGGGAGAAAAGTGAAGCATACTCTTGTACCAAAAATTAAATATATATTTAACTAAATTAAATTAAATGACTAAAATTAAAAGTTTACACTTTTTAATTTAAAAAAAATCGAGTTAAGTTTTTTAAAATATATCAAAAAAATTAGTCAATATTAATAAATTACTTTAATATTTAAATATTAAATAATTTTAACATTTTAATTGATAATAAAAAAGTTTAAGAAAGATGAAAAAAATTAATTAGATCAAATCACAATCCAAAAATTTAATCTTATAAACTAAATTAATCATTAACCCAATCATTGTGATTGCTTCTCAAACATTTTTTATATTTCATGTCTTTAAAACCCATATTTGGGTTAGAAGCACGCTTGATTGTGAAAATGGCCTCGTATCTTAAAGAAACAGGGAGTAATAGTGGCATTTCTGGCCTCGGAACAATATTTTTTCTGTGGAGAATCAGTTGCATCCCCATGTGATTTCTGACACACTTATAAAGCCCACGCACCCGCCCCACGGAAAAAAAAAAAGAAAAAAAGAAAAAAAGAACCGCTCCTCATTAGTGAGAGTGAGATTTTCCTTTTATTAAAATAGTAAAGCAATATTTTTATAATGTTTCCTTTGGCAAATTTATTTCTAACATTTCACATTTTTGTTTCATAAAGTTAGTCCATTTGTTGGATTTACTATTTTTGATGAAGGCATGTGGACTTCAAATTTATGTTTGAAATGATTTCTTTATAATGATGAAAAGTATATAATTAAACTACGTGATGAGAAAGAAATTTGACATATTTAATTTAATTTAAAAATAAAATTATTAAATTCTACCAATTTTTTGTCAAAATGAAATTTCAAAAATTTAAATATTTTTAAATAATAAAGTATAATATAAAAAATTAACAAGTTTTATATATTAAATTTTGATGACATGCAATTTTTTAGTATAGTTTCGAAGTTAATCTTTTTTTTCCCCCTAAAGTTTCGCCTTATTTGGTTAATTAAAAATATGTGGAGATTTTGGCATATAAAATTTGATGTGAAAAAAATAATTTATATTTACAAATTTATTGAGAAAAATGATTTTCAAAATCACCAATTAATTTATTTTTAGATTAACAAAGTAAGATATAAAATAAATAACAACTTTCACAAATTAATTTTGAGCAATATGCGATTTTTTTAATTTTATTTTGTAATTGTTAAAAGAATTTATAAATTTTCAACAAATACGTTTAATCGAAAATATTGTGGAAATTAATTTAACAAAGAAAGTAACTTGTGCTAGAAATATTTTGAAATTACCAAATTAATGGATATCATATTTTAAAAAAATAAAACTCTATTTCTTAAATTTATAATTTTTTAAAAATTTTGTTTAATATATTCTCAAAAAACAAAAACTCACAAAATATCACATTATCTTAAATAAATATCTCAAACATATTTGAAAAACAATCTCACAACTAATTACAATTTTGTATCACATCAACATATGGCATCACAATAATCATTGCACTTTATCTTGTATCCAATCACAATCTCAACTCTTATTCTCCCATTTCTAAAACTCCAAAACAACCTCAAAATCTTTAAAACATAAAACTCGAGGCAAAATCTTTTAAGCAATCGCAACCAATGAGTTTTGGATTTGATAGAGTAATGTTTAGATTATGATCTATTATTTGAGTATTTTAGGGTATAGACCTAATTAAGTCTATGAATTGAGTAAGGTAAAATAAATGTAGAATTTAATTATTTAAATATATTAAGATATGAATTTGATGAGAGCATGTACAGGCCTACAGGTAACTAATATTATGACATTTTAACGAACGGAATTTTCAATTTTATTTTACCTGCAGAGCCACCATTCGTAATTATCCTTTCCTCTGGATCAGAAAATAGTGGTGGGATTTGCTTTTGCCATAAATAATACAACTATGACATAATGCTCAAGCCCCAACTATTCTACTGCTTCGCCTGTCTGCCTCAACTTTTCCATGGACTAATGGACACCCAAGGATATTTCTTTCCTTTTTTCCCTCATAATTAATTTATTCTATTTTGTCGCCCTTTCTTTTTTCTTTTCCTGTAATATCTTTTTTCTTCTGTACGAATTTGGATCTAGGAAATTCTTGTTATAAAATACATTAAAAAAATAATATTAAAATGGTAATATGATCCCCCAGGCTACTACACTAATAAAAAAAAAATATAACACTTGATTTTTTTTCAATCTCTTATTTAATATTTAATCTCAAATTTAGCTGAGCCAAAGATTCAATTTTTTGGCTAATTCTAATTAAATATAATTTTATCTGACTTATTTGAAGATCATGCATATGACTAAAACATTTCTTTAGAAACAATGACGACATTTGCCTTCCCCCAAGGTCCCCTATATCAGTGAGAGTAACTCAGACAGCAAGCGCACTAGAAAACCGACAGAGAAATGGAAGGAAGAAATCTTCTCCGCTTTAGCTTCGTTCTCTTCTTTACAGTCTTGCTTATACACTTCACTTTCTACAACATCCCATCTCCGCCGTCCAACAAGGCGGAACTGCTCGACTGCGCCGCCTACTCCCCCTGGTGCACCTCCAAGAACCGTGTCCAGTCCAAGAAGCCAGACTTCCTCCAGAAACCCACCAGTCCCACGCGCTGCCGGCACTCCGCCGACGTTCCCCACCACCCTCTCGACCCTCTTACCGTGACAGAGATAAACAAGGTCCAAAAAATAATTCAAAAGCACGACTTCTTCAGGAACAAAGCCTATGCGCTTCACTCTGTTGTTCTCGAAGAACCCGAGAAAAAAGTGGTTCTCCGGTGGAAGAAAGGAGAGCCACTGCCGGCGAGGAAGGCTGCCGTCGTGGCACGTGCGAGCAGGGAGTCACACGTGCTAACGGTGGACTTGGGTTCCGGTGATGTGACCCGCCACGAGACGGTTCATGTATCGGGTTACCCGACTATGACGGTGGAGGACATGACGTCGGCAACGTTGGCCCCGCTGGCAAGCGCCGATTTCAACCGGACGGTGGTGGAGCGCGGAGTTGATTTGGCGGACCTTGCTTGCTTGCCTATTTCAACAGGATGGTTTGGTAAGATACTGTCATGAGCCACTTACAATGTTTTAGAATTTTTTTTTTCTTCCTTTTTTTTTGGGTGAAGGATTTAACATCATACATTTAATTTGGTTTGATAAAAACTTTATATAGACTTAGAATAAATTCAAATTTTAAGTGACTTTGTGGCATTGAAGAGCGATCGACATGAAAAATTTGTTTCTTTCAAAAATCATTATGAAAACTCGAACCTAAATTTAGATTGTTACCTTTTTTTTTAAAGAAGACAAATTTATTTGAGATAAATCTGACTTTAACTATCTTGTTTTGATTTTGCAAATTAGAGATGTTACCTTACATATTTAACTAAGCTTATGTTTCTCATGTACAAATTAAGAAGAGAAATATGCAAATTAAATTGTTTAGGTTACTTTTTGGGGTTATATTTTGCTGATCATTATTAATTTGGCTGTTATTTCTAATCAAATAGAGAAATGGTTAGTTAAATTATTTGAAGAGATGTTTGAGTTAGGGACCACATAGTAAGATATAGTATTACAACTTCGAATGCTGTACGCATTTAAAATTGTCAGAGAATAATGTAATAGGTGACTTAGTAAATTAGAAGTTGTATCTTTTTCAAAATGATGCATATTAACGATCATATAACGATGCTTAGTGAGATTGATTATATAATGTCTTACTTGACTTATGGTTCAACTTTCCTGGTTTTATTTACTAGGCAAAAATGAGGAGAAGAGAAGGTTGATCAAAGTGCAATGCTACTCCATGAAAGACACTGCTAACTTCTACATGAGGCCAATTGAAGGCCTGACAGTGCTTGTGGACTTGGACACCAAACAAGTGCTAGAGATCACTGATAAAGGGAAAAACATACCAATACCAAACGCTGCCAACACAGATTACCGTTTTGCAGCCCAGAATTCCTACCAAAGACTGGTCAATCCTATATCCATTGAGCAACCAAAAGGGCCAAGTTTCACTATAGAAGACGATCATTTGGTCAAGTGGGCAAACTGGGAATTTCACCTCAAACCCGACCCAAGAGCAGGGGTGATCATTTCCTGGGCCATGGTTCGGGATCCGGGAACTGGTGAGATGAGGAATGTGATGTACAAAGGGCTTACTTCGGAGCTGTTTGTGCCTTACATGGATTCTACGGATGCATGGTACTTTAAGACGTACATGGATGCAGGGGAATATGGGTTTGGTTTGCAGGCAATGCCACTTGACCCGCTTAATGATTGTCCGAGAAATGCCTATTATATGGATGGAGTGTTTGCAGCAGCCGATGGCACGCCTTATGTTCGATCTAATATGGTTTGTGTGTTTGAGAGCTATGCTGGTGAAATCGGGTGGAGGCACTCCGAAAGCCCAATCACCGGAATGGATGTATTATTATTTCTCTCATTAATCATTTTAATTATTTTGGTCTTTTGTCTGATGGCTCTAGTCATTAGCATTTCATGGATGTTGGTTGTTTCTTGGCATGCAGATTCGAGAGGTGAGGCCGAAAGTGACATTGGTGGTTAGGATGGCAGCATCAGTTGCCAACTATGATTACATTGTGGATTGGGAGTTCCAAACAGACGGACTAATTAGAATCAAGGTAAGTTGGGATTTTATGTCTATGATACTATTTTTCTAAAGTTGATTTTCTCTATCAATCTTTTTCTCCGTCGCCCTGCATTTTCATAAGCTGGCAAAAGAAGATTCCTTTTTGCCAATAGGAATAGCCCATAATAAAGATACTTTTCCTTGACTTAAAATAGTATTCTTGGTGGATGTCCATCTTTTTACCAGGTGGGCCTGAGTGGAATACTAATGGTGAAAGGCACTCCTTACGCCAACATGAATCAGGTTAACCATCAAGAATATCTGTACGGAACCCTCTTGTCCGAGAATGTCATCGGTGTGATCCATGATCACTTTATTACATTCTACCTCGACATGGATGTTGATGGCTCTGATAATTCGTTCGTGAAAGTCAATCTCCAAAGACAATATACCCCGCCGGGAGAGTCACCCAGAGTGAGCTACTTGAAAGCAGTAAAAAATGTGGCCAAGACTGAAAAAGATGCACAAATTAAGCTTAAACTCTATGATCCATCAGAATTCCATGTCATTAACCCTACAAGGAAGACGAGGGTGGGGAACCCTGTGGGCTATAAAGTCGTACCTGGTGGCACTGCTGCTAATTTGCTCGATCTAAATGACCCTCCACAAAAGCGAGGGGCGTTCACAAACAACCAAATTTGGGTTACTCCTTATAACGAGACAGAGCAATGGGCTGGGGGCTTGTTTGTGTACCAGAGCCATGGTGAAGATACGCTGCTAGTATGGTCTAACAGGTAGCCAAATTGCATTGTGAAGTTCTTGATCTTGGGCCAATTTTGTTGTTTTTCTTACAAATTCTTGCTGCAGAGATCGATCAATAGAGAACAGGGACATTGTGTTGTGGTACACGTTGGGGTTCCATCACATTCCATGCCAAGAAGACTTCCCCATTATGCCGACTGTGTCATCAAGCTTTGATCTGAAGCCGGTGAATTTCTTTGAGAGGAACCCCATTCTCAAGACTCCTCCAAATTTTGAGAGTGACCTTCCAATTTGCAAAGCTGATGCTTCAGCTTGAAACGGTTTGTGGGTTCTTCTTCTTCATTTCTTCATGGATAAAATGTTAAACAATTCAGAGGTTGTTTGCATTGTTGTATATATATAAACATCTCCACTTGAAATAAACTTACTATCAGGGGACAATGGTTCCGTGTGGAAACTCAAAAGCATTTTTCTATCTATATAGTTAAATCTTTTGAATCCTTCTCGACTCTGTGCTAATAGTCATTGATTAATATATTATTTTATGGGGTGTGCTTTGAGCTGTTAATTAAAAGATTTTTCTTCCGGGAAAACTAGAAAAAACTGAAAAATTGTATAAATAAAGAAGCATGTGGAGAAATCCTGAAAAATATAATAGAGATTTGATTGCTTTTGTGATTTGAGTATATGTCCATTATAAATATGGATAATTTTCAGTCAGTTTGTGCTAATTGTTGTAATGGTAATATTTAACGGTAATTTTGTGTGGTGAGCAGCTTTTGCAGCTAACTTACATGGTAGCCATTAGAGTAGACTACATGTAGGTATGTCGGCCTTAATTAAATGGATAAATATTTAATACGATTTAAGTTTTACTGAAATATTTATAAATGTTATATAATAAAATTTTATTTAAAAATACCCAATTTAAATTTCATTTTAAAATTCAATATCCATCTATTACTTTCTTATTTTGAATTCTCCATCTCTAGTTTCAATTTATGGTAAGCTCCATAATCACCTAAATTAACAAAAATGTCCCCATTTTACTTTTTTTTGTTTTGATTATTCTTAAACTTGAATAAGTTCC
>JACGDI010005241.1:2195199-2221665 GCA_014898725.1 Jacaranda copaia | reverse complement strand
TCTCTCTCTCTCTCTCTCTCTCTCTCTCTCGCTTGCAATTGGGTCATGTGGAAGACCCTCAAATTCAACTATTAGGGAGTTGTTTGTACAATGTAAAATTCTATATCATGTCTATTTTTGATAGCATGAGCCTAATGGAGTTGTATTTCCAACTTGGAAAAAAATGATGTGAAATTTGTCATCAATTCCACACTGTCCAATACCTTGCTTGCCGATAGAAAAGATATGTAACTTTAAATGCTGAGAAGAGTGTATCCAACATGATTCGCCTACATTAATGCTTAAAGATGACTGTTAACATGATAGTTGTGTGAAAAAGTGAAGGTAGTGGGTGGGGAAGGCAAAGTAGCTATGTGAGTAGGTAAATACTTCATATCTTCAATGTCATACTGCATTATTGTTTAGCATACTTTCATTGTCACAAGTGGTACCTCTTTTTTATTACTTTACTTTTCTATATTAAATACTGAATCTGTTAAATTCAGCACTTTGCTCTTCTATGTTAAATGCTGGATATATGTATTTTAGTACTTAGCTTTTCTATGTTAAATACTAAATTTCTTCATTTCAATACTTAAATCTTCTATACTGAATATTAAATTTTCTATTTTTAAGTACTTGCTCTCTTATGTAAAATATTGGATTAGGCTATTTCAGTACTAAACTCTTTTGCGTAAAATACTGAATTTCTTCATTTCAACATTTAGCTTTTTTATGTTAAATATTGAATTTGTTGATTTTTCATTGCTCAAACACTCTACTTTAAATACTGTATTTGGTTATTTCAATGCTTAGTTCTTCTATGTTAAATACTAGAATTGTTCATTTCAATACTTAACTCTTCTATGTTAAATATTGGAAATGTTCATTTCAGTACCTATTTCTACCTTATTGAATACTGAAATTGTTCATTTTAGTACTTATCTCTTAAATATTAAATACTAGATTTGTTTATTTGAGTACTTATGCACTAATATTGCAACATTTTATTCTCAATTAACGTGCCAACTAAGTAAAGGAAGAGCCAACCATTAAAGAACCTGATGTGATACCTCAATTAGGACATAGAAGGATACAGAGAATTCCATCTCAAATTGATGTTCAGTTTATTAGGTGTAAATGTGCGGTAGAGCTAGTCATAATCTTTGTACATGCAAAGAACTTATGACTAGCTAGATTAGCTTGGTCTTGATGACATATTTGTTTACTATTTTTTTTTTTTTTTGTATATTTATGCTTTACATACCTTCTTGTCATTATTTTGTAACTAATATCTTGCTTCTTATGATTAATCCGTAGGAAGAGGGCGCATGGAGGGGATATAATCAATGAAAGAAGGACGGCATAGTTTTCAGGGATCAATGATAGTTGCTAAGTTTTGCTTTTAAAAGGACATGTTAGATTTAGATTATTTAGATTTTTATGTACTAATATATGTTAAACTTTTGTTGGATTTTTTGCTATTGCATATATTGTAATATCTGAAGATTTTTAAACATTATACCTAGATTTTTCGTTTAGCTTAGATTTATATTTTTAACTATTGTGCAAATTTGTATTTATAATTACTGTACAGATTTGTGGAAATTGGTATACGGTACAGGTAGTTAGCAGATGAAGGATTTTTTAGCAATACTGAATTTGCTGGATATTTTTATTCCTATTTTTAGGACTTTTGTATTAGATGTTTATAATTTTGTACAGAGGCTTTTTTTGTTACTTGCTTTTACTTTGGCTAAATTTCACTCTATTCAAAGTGTGAAACAACACATAAGACCCTCCAATATAATAATACCATGTTTTCTTCAAGTAGTGATAATGTTAGAATTATGCAAATGATTGGGAACACATCTACACACCCACATCAAACCACTTGTGTTCTCGTTTGTATTAATGTAAACCATTAGTATCTAAGGTAAATATATTAACCTCTCATGACAAAAATCAGTACTATGATTGATAAATCGTGGTTTGATAGTCATGTAATGGTTTAACTAGTTAAACTCAGCTTAATCTCTTACATACTAAGAATGATTGAAAATCAGCAAAAAAATAAATATTCTTGGGATTTCTATGCTTTATCTCTGCAGTTTTGTACTAAATTCACCTTAGTTTTGTACTTATTTTGTATGTTTTTGTACTTGATTCTCCTTTGGCCATTTCACCTCAATTCAAAGCATGCAAAGACACATAAGACACTCTAATACAATAATATTATGTTTTCTTCGAGTAATGATAGTGATAGCAAATGTGTAAATGGTTGGACATACAACTATCCACATCCAACCACTTGTGTTCTCATTTATATTAGTGTAAACCATTAGTGTACAAGGTAAATGTATGAGTTTGACACTACCATAAGAGCCAATACATATATCATGACTAAATCTATCTCAAGATTGATAAATTATGATATGATAGTCATGCAATGGTGTATCTAGTTAAAGTCAACATAATCTCGTGTACTAAGAATGATACTAGAAATTGGCAAAACAATACCTATTCTTGGGATTTATGTACTTCATTTCTACAGTTCTGTACTGAATTCACCCTAATTTTATACTCATTTTGTGTATTTTTGTATTTGATTCTCTTTTGGTCAATTTTACCTCATTCAAAGCGTGAAAAAACATATAAGACACTTCAATACAATAATATCATATTTTCTTCAAGTAATGACAGTGATAGCACCAACGCAAATGGTTGGAAACACAACTACCCACATTCAATCACTTGTATTTTTATTCATATTAGTATAAACCATTGGTGTGTGAGGTAACTATACAATTCCAACACCATCGTTGAGAATCAATGAACATATCTTAACTAAATTAGTTTGAGGATTGATAAATCATGGTTTGATAGTCATGCAATGCTTTAACTAATTAAACTCAACTTTAATCTCTTATGTACTAATAATGATGTTGGAAATAAAAAGAAAAAAGAAAACTATTTTTTGGATTTTTGTACTTCAGCTCTATGGTTCTGTATTGAATTTACCTTGATTTTGTACTTATTTTGTGTGTTTTTGTACTTGCTTCTCCTTTGGCCAATCTTACCTTAATTAGAAGCATGAAAAGACACATAAAACATTCCAATATAATATCATGTTTTTCTTCAAGTAATGCTAGTGATAACATGTGTACAAATGGTTGGGAACACAACTGCCCACATCCAACCACTTGTGTTCTCATCCATACTAGTGCAAATCATTCATCCATGAGTTAAATGAATACTTTTAGCACCACCATCGAAAATTAATAAACCTCTCACGAATATATCAATCCTAGGACTAATACATCATAGTTTGATGCTCATGCAATGGCCAAATTGAGACAAATTCAACTTAATCTCTATTGTACTAAGAATGATATTGGAAATTAGCAAAACAAAATACCAATATTTGGAATTTCTGCACTTCAACTCTGGAGTTTTGTATTGAATTCACCAATGTTTTGTACTTATTTTGCGTGTTTTTGTACTTACTCTTCCTTTGGCCAAGTTTACCTCAATTCAAGGAGTGGAATAACATATAAGACCCTCTAATATAATAAAATTATTTTTTTCTTCAAGTAATGGTTGTAATAGCATGAGCTCAAATGGTGGGGGACACAAATATGCACATCCAAACCATTTATGTTATCATTCATACTAGTATAAACTATTTGTGCATGTGCTAAATGGATCCTTTCGACACCGCAATTGAAAACTAATGAACCTTTTCTAGTTATTAGTCCTTGTACTAATATATCATGGTTTTGCAATAGCCAGATAAAGACAAATTCAACTAGATTTTTAATGTACTAAGAATGACACTGAAAATTGATGAAAAAATACTGACATTTGGGATTTTATACTTCATCTTTGCAATTTTGTATTGAATTTGCCCATGTTCTATACTTATTTTGTAGTTTTTGTACTTGTATTTTCTTATATCTGGTACTATTTTTTTCGATCTTAGTACTAGTTATATAATATGGATACCATTTACATTTGCAATTGTACTGCATTTGAACCAACCTATGACATATATATCTTTATCAATATCTATGTATAAATAAATTTTTAAATTGCACCATAAATTATACATATCATCCATTCTAATCCTCCAAATACACAAATGATAAATATTATCTAGCAATAATATCTGAAACACTAAAACATTCACCTCAATATCCATATACAAACGTAAATTCATACAAATAATAACCATCCAAACATCATCACTCAACCTTGAAATATATTAAACCATGCTTATTAGTTAGAATTTTTGCAGTAATATGTGCTTGATATGCATCCATAGAATAGTTATTTGCACATTCCTAGCAATTATTGGTGTTTTTTTTGAAACACTCTGCCCAAAGAAATACATAAATTCAATAGTCTAGGTCCCTATTTTGTTGGCGACTAAAACATATTTCACTTTGTTTTAGACCACAATATACCCTAATGAATGTTGGAGGTATTGAGTCAAAAACTTAGCTTGCAAAAGTATTTGTTATTTTTTATGCAAATAATTGGATGAATATATCATGAATATAAGCGACAATAGTACTAGCCATTATTTCTGTAGACAAGAGAGACATACATAATTGTATAAATCCTGAATTGGAGGTTTCGGTACTACAACTCACAATTTAAATACTAAAAGTTCAATTTTTGTACTAAAAAACTTGCACAAAATACTAAATTGGAGTCTTTGTGTGCTATAACTCACAATTTAAATACTAAAAGTTTGAATTTTTTGTACCAACAGAAACTTGCACAAAATATTGAATTGAAAATTTAGTGTATTGTAACTCATAATTTAAATACTGAAAATTTGAATTTTGTTGCCATATTATTTGAAAATAATATTAATCAAATTAATGATGAGTTTGCCGGATTGGATGCCCAAAAAATGCTTAAACATGATTTATACACTTCGTTACAAACAACTAATCTATACTATACCTTATATGAATTATATAATTATTAAATTCATATAATTGATAATTAAAATACATAATTAAAACAACGAATGAAGTATAAATTCTGATTTTCAAGTACGAAAAAACCTAAATTAGAGGTTTTTATAAAAGAAGAGTTTGATTGTAGGTGAACTAAATATATCAAAATCATACCTAAAATAATGAAAATTAGATAAAACAAGAAACAAACAACAAAATATATGAAAATTCTTTCAATATTTCAATACAAATAATAGAAGAGAAAATTACTAAACTTGCTTCGTAGACAATGCAATTGAGGAGCGAAAATACAAACCCTTCTTGCTTGGGCAATACAATGAATTGTGGAAAATTAGTTCAAAAGTAAGGAAGAAAAGAGGAAAAAAGGCAAGTTGTTGCAGCACCAGTGGAAGGAATATGAAGTCAGCATCGTCTCTGATCTTGAAGATGGAGGGAAAAGGAAGAGAAAACTTGTGGGGAGGAGGGGAGTTATTTTGAAGCAACGTGTTTGTTAGTGGGTTGAGTGGAGTGTCTCTTGTTATTTTCAATTTAAGTGGGATTTTTTTGTCTTTTTCACTTAAGTAGGGAGTGAATTCAAAAGGAAAGCTTTGGCTAGGGAGTGGAGATTAGGGATGAAAAAAATACTCATTCCCATGGGTACCCATCAAAAATTCCCAGCAACGGGGCTAATTTGAGGATTTTTTTGTCCTCGTGGGGATGGGGACAATTTAATCCATATTTGCTAAATGGGGATAGAGATCACAATCCCGGTCCTCGTCCATCTCTACGGGTACCCGTTACCCATTAGAATAATCAATGATTATTATATTTATATATAAATATATTATATATAATTAAATATAAATATAAATGTAAATGTAAAAGCATTGCTTATGAATTGTTATGCTTTTTTCAAAATTTATGTTTATGTATTATTTATCTTTTAATATTTTTGTTGAAAAATATAATTAGATATTGTGTGTTATGATATTATGTACTTATGTTTGACAATCTTTTAATTTTGAAAGTAATTTATATTATTAAAAAATTTTAATATTTTTTTATTTTTAAAATTTTTTATCAAATTCGTGGGTACCCATCTTCCCACAGGGAAATGGGAATGGGTGCCTGCCGCGGGGGCGGGGGTAGGGGGCTATTCCCCATCCCGCCCTGCCCCGTTGACACTTCTAGTGGAGGTAAGTAAAATTCAAAGGGGACTAATTCCTAAATTGAAAGTAGCTTTGGCTACTTTTCCCCAATTAATCGTATAATAAAATATCTATGACAGTGTGACATACCAAGATTTATATTAGTATGATCATTATGAAAATATAAGAGTCTTTGATAGAAACTTTTCAGGAAAAACAAAGTAAACAAAGTTGTAAGAACCGTAATGTTTCTTATGAAAATAAAGCCAAAAAAAAGAAAAAAAGAAATCTTCTTAGGAGAATAATGCATTAAATCTAAAAGAAAAATCGTATTTTCCGTGAAAACATATAAAAATTTTAAGAGTATGCTAATAATTGAATTTCCAACACAAACTGGATCAAAGAATATATTGGAAGTGTCAAATAATGTTGAAGTATGGGAAGTCTTTCTTTTATGGACATGAGAAGTCTGTTAAGGATTGAATACATGACCTCCCATATTATGCAAAAAACTTATATCATTAATGCCACAAGCCACTTGACATCTTTTTATTGTAGGGTGAACCATATTACCTTAACTTGATTAGGATATGGAGAAAGAAGATAGAGTGAGACACCAAAAGCTAAGAAGAAGTGCCAAATTACTCTAGCTTAGGGTTTGTTCTCCAATGTTTTGGAGAATTTTTTTCCAACCCCCTAAAACAATCTCAAAATGCTGGCACATACTCTAATATTTCTTCCAAAACATTACAATTTCATATTAAAAAAATCTCTTTCAATTCACCCATAAAATCCTACCCCTAAAAACCACAAATACTCTCTCATTTTCTCACTCGATCTTTCACATTATTCATTCATTTATTACTCACTCACTTCACTCATATATACACACACACACATACATATATGAAAATATTAAAATTTTACTAGTTAAAAAAATTTGAAACTTACGTTTACAAATTTAATTAAAATAATTATCAAAAAATTAATTAAATTTAATAAATAATTTATTTACTAAATAATTATTAAAATAATTAAATTATTTATTAATTAAATAACATATTAGTTTTATTAAACATTTAATGTAGTAATTAAATATTATATTTATTCATTTAATAAATAATTTAAGATGTTTAGTTTGATATAGTAAATAAATTAATCTTCTTAAAAAAATAATCTTTATTAAATATTAATATTCACATTTATTTAAAATTATTATACAAAATTTAATTACATTGTGATATTTATTTAATAATTTATTAAGTTTAATAAATTAATATTAATATAATTAAAATAATTGTTGAGAAAATTAATTAAATTTAAATTATTTTGATTGTCACTAAGTAATATATTTATTAAATAATATATTAGTTAAATAATTAGTTAAAGTAGTTAAATAACTTATGTAATTAATTAAATTTATTTATTTAGGTAATTAAATAACAATTATTTACATATTAATTATATTTCACATTTCACCTATAATTAAATATTATGTTTATTTGTTTAATAAATAATTTAAGATGACTTAGTTTCATATAATATGAAATTATTTATTTTTTTAATTTGATGAATTGTTATTAAGTCTTATAGATGCATTATTTTATTTTATTTAAACAAGTAAATAATTTTTATTTAAACATAAACCATAAATAATAAATAGTTAAATAACTATATTTTAATTAATAAACAATAATTAATTTATAATTAATGTACAATAATCATTTTTTTATGTAAGCCGTAATTAACAATAATGTTATAACTATGATATTAGCCAATTTTTTAATTAATACATAAATATGATTTCATAAGTAAATAATATTTATTAATAAATATTTTCTTCCAAATAGTACTTCATTTGTCAATGTTAAATTTACAAAATATAAATTTCTAAATAAATCACCAATTGAATTAATTACACATCATTTTATTATAATTGTGAACCATATATCAATCATTACATATATATATTACACATACCATCTAATTACTATAAATGTACATACATATATAATATATTACACAAAAAGTCACTTTCACCTTCCAAATCTAATAAAAATGCAACTGGGTTGACATTTATAGTAATGTTTGTCTCCTCCATAATATAAAGAAACAAACAACTTATTTTTAAATCATTTTCCCTATTTACGCTTAGCACTTTTTTCAAAATTTCTTCCAAAAATGCATTCTTTCAACATTGTTTTAGAAAATAACTTACACATAAGAGAACAACCTTTAGGTTGTGATTGCTTGTAAGGTCTAGTCTCATTTTCTGTGTTCTAGAGATTTTATAGTTTTTTTGGTGTTAGAGATACGTGAAAGGAGGATGGGATTGATATTGTTTGTGAGATAAAATACAGTGATGGGTTGATGTGATGTGGATTGTGATTGATTGTAAAGTTGTTTTTGATATCCGTTTGAGAGAATGAGAATATTTTATGAGTTTGCAGTTTTTTGATTTGTTTTGAATTGAGAATATTAATGAAAAATTTATAATAATTGATAAATTTAATAATTCTAATTTTTTTAGAAATTATTTAAAAATGGACAGTGAATTATTTTATTAATTTAGGAAATGAAATTTCGACTAGGAAAATAGCAATTTTTTTTTGGTTTGAAATTGTGAATTAGATTTTAACAAATCTCAAGTTAATCAAATTAATTAGAAATTTGAATTATATTTTTATTATTCATAAAATAATTTAAAAAATGCGTATCACATAATTTTGACATTTTGTATTTTTTTCCATTACGCATATTTGTTTCGAAAACTATGTTTAACTAATATAAAGGAAAGATAAATTTAATATATTTAATAACTTTGATATTTTTGTATAAAATAGACAATCAAATATTTTTTAAATTGAGCAAAACTAAATTCCAACTAAAAAACGTTTTTGAAGATAAGCATGAATTTAGTTTTAACAAATTCTAAATTAATCTAATTAATCAAAAAATGATAAAAATAAATAAATCAAGTTTTTGTTAATGATTGTTTATTTCATAAAAATAACAAATTTATATTTTGTTAAAAATGACAATGTTAATTATCATCAAATAATTCAAAATGTTTTTTGGCCAATTATGTTTCAATATTAAAATAAGGAAAAAAAATCCACACTTCTCGTGATGGGAATGAAAAATTATTTTAGGAATATTCATATTCCTATAATTGAAAATGATATAACACCAAATTTTGGGATGTAACAGTAAATTTTTTTTTATTCATAATATATATCAATATATAATTTAATTATAGATTTTGTCTTTTCTCTAATAAGATATGTACTTGTTAAATTAAAAAAATAAAATATTATTTATTCTTAGAGTATTATCCTTCTCCCTTATAAATTTAAAAATAAAATTTAGATATAATTAAATATAGAATATTTAGAAATTGTTACATAAAAAATACAAACTTATTATACCTTAATATAGTATAATAATATTTAAATTATCTATAATTAATAAGTTCAAATAAATATTTAATTCTAAATAAATTTTATATTTAAAAATTAAAAATACACATTTTTATAAAATTTTAAATAAAAAAGGAAAAAGAAACTTAAAGTAATAAATTGATATTGACAAAGCATAAAAAAATATTAAAAAAAATAGCAAACAAAAAATGAAACAAAAAGAATTGGTCTTACATCGAAGGCCTTTCAACCAGCCCCTCCCCAATCCAATGGGTTTGAAATACGACACCCAAAATGCTTCTAAATCCTAAGGATCAAAAAATGATTTCACACCCAAACATGCCTTGATGTGTATCTAGTGTTTTTGAATCAAGAAAATGGAATTTTATAGCAATCGGGTTGCCCTAACTTTTCTGCTCTCTCAAAACTCAGTTTCATTTATTTGGCTGTGCTTCCTTTCTTACATCAAGACGGTCACAACCAGAAAGACGACTTTTTTACTGAGAGGGCACGGATAGCCTTGTTTTCAAATGTGCACTGGTCGAACAGAATTAAATTTGAAACAAAATTTCCTAGCCTGTAGCGTCTTAATGCTGGAACTTTGATTCTGCTAATTTTGATTTCTTAATCGAAACCCAAAAAAATAAAAATATAAAGGGAAAACATTAATATGTAGTAGGTTAATTGATTTTGGACTTATGTTTAGAGTCTAAAGTCTACACTTCAAGAACATAGTGTACGTATTTAATTTGGTTTTGAGGATTCCATGCTAACATGCATGCAATGATTCAATGATATAATTGTATTGTAGTGTATGTTTTTGTTTTGAAGCTATAATGCATTTGAAATAAAATGGACTTTACTATAAATGTAACACCCCTAAATTGGTATTTTAGAAAATAAGGATTTAAAAATCAAAATATTAGCGTGACAAATTTTGGGGCTTGAAACATCAATAAAAAAGAACTTAATTACATGGAGATTGAAAGTATTGGGGGTTAGATTGCAATTTGAGAAAACTTGATTGACCAACCTTGAAAACTATGAGGGTCAAACTAGAAATATTTTTGGTCAACTGGGTGAATGTTGGGCACTAAGGAAGTTGAGGGATTGAATTGGGGTTTAATCATATTTTGGGGGACCAAATTGAAAGCTAAGCAAAACTTTTGGGGTTCAAATTGCAATTGTTGGAAAGTGCCCTTTAAACACAACCCCCCATTTCTTCTAATTTCTCCCATGCAGCCACGTTTTCCTCCACCGGCAATTTCCCTCTGTTGCTGACAAAACTTGTGGCCAACTATACCATCATCTTCCTCTTAGCTCTGTGAACACATCGGTGCTAATAACTACCACAAATAGTCGATGAATTGATTGGAAACTAGAAAAAGAGCTCAGCGTGGCGGACATTGGTGGTCATGGCTATTACGGTGCCCATTAGACACAACCAAGGTGTAGGTTTTAATGGGCTCGATGAGCAGAAGCAATTGATAGCTTCAATTTGAAGTTTCGAGTAATGGCAATTGAGTAATTTGAAAATGGGCGTGGCGGTGGCCAACAGTGGAGTTGGTGGTTTTTGGTGAAATTGAGCAACAATTCTGTGGAGAAAGCTGAAATTGACTTAGGGGTTTGATAGAGCATAGCAAGGTACACCTTTTGGTGGTGGTGGTACCGAGTTCCGGTGGCGGCGGATGGCAGCAGTGTAAAGGTAGTTTGCTTGTCTCATCACGGTAGTTCCAGTGGTGGTGTTGGTTTGTGAAAAATGAGCTCTAATAATCAGATTTTGGGTAAAGAGTTGGAACTGAGGTTTCATATACATACATATATGTTGTATCATTTTAATTCCTACAAATCTTGTATCGTGATATATATATATATATATATATATTGAAATGGAAACATATGATATGGAATCTGAAAAGAGGACATGCATGGATAAATATGTACACTTAGTGGGCTCAAATTTGTATTATCATGTTATAATTTTGGGTTAATGAAGTTAATTGAAGGATTAAACCCTAATTTTAAGGATTTGAGACCTAAGTAAAAAAATTGAGTTATTAAGCTTAATTGGACTGTTATTATTGACTTGATATATTATTATGAGGTTAATTATGTAATAAGGACCCGATTATATCCCTTTATCGAGATTGGCATAATTAGCATTTCCTCTCTCGAGAATATTGATTGAATCCTTAACTATTAACTTAGTTGATTAATTATTGATTGTAGACTGTTATTTATATAACTATGGTTATAAGATCAAACAAGGATTTTGACAGTAAATCGTTCTTATGGATAGGTGATGAGGAGTTGGGTTATGCAGACTAGTAGGCGGTGATAGCAGATCTAAGGCTATTGAGGTGAGGCTTTAACCTCTTAGGCATTTGTTTTGTATGCCTTGTGAGGGTTGAACCTCTTGGATTTTATTTTGTATGACATACGAGAGTTTGCCAATTTGGCACTTGATTATACCTATTTGTCATCATGATAAACCCCTATGAGGGTTAAACTTGTTCTCATTTTGTAATTGCCTCTTGGTTATTGTAATTCGTGAATTGTTTGAGATCTTGTTTATTATCTGTTACTTGTTTCGTAAACCCTTGTGAGGGTTTGTTTCATTGATTCTTGCTCCTAATATTATTTAGTATAACCCGTGGTCTTGTTAGCATACTTGAAATCATTCTATATTTTAGTTGTTTGGCCTTGTAGGCATACTTGATTATTGAATTTATCTATAGGTACTTATACAAAAAATCTATTTAGGCTGAGTGCCAATCTTAGTAGAATGCTTGGGTTACTATTCTAGACTTGTATTGTTGTATTGGTGATAAAGACAATTACATTGGTTGACTTGGTTTACGGTCTTGGCTCTAGGCAGTCAGGGGTTGACTGTGGCTTGAAGATTGATCGAGGAGGATGGGTCTTACTAATTCATGTGTTTGTGATCTTATCTTTGGGGGAAGCTGGATTGGCAAAGATTGGTCTTATTGATTCATGCTACAATAGTTTGGTGAGTTGGCCACTCGTTAAGGCGATATAAGGGGATAGGCCATTTTATAGTCGTATTGTTTATATAGAATTGAGGAGAAATAAGGAGAAAGGTCATTTTATGATCGAATCGTTCATATAGAATCGGGAGATATAAGGGGAAAGGCCATTTTATAATCAAATCATTCATACTAAACTTGAAAATATAAAGGGAAAGCTGTTTTACGGTTGAATCATTTATACAGAATTGGGAGACATGAAGAGGAAGGCCGTTACATGGTCAAACATGCAAAATATGTTTGTACCACTGGTTTTATAAAATGTTCTTGTCTAGCATGTTTTATAAAACTAATCAAAATCTTGGATTTTGAAATATTAACATTTCATGAAACAATTTGGTCACTGAGGTTCATTAAAACTAATCATGTCTATATGTTCTAAAATTTCTATGAAATTTGTTTAAACATAAAATGACTCTTCGTCGGTATGGGACGGTATTGAGTTAGCTCGTAAAGTGTTGTATAAGAAATATTAGTTTTTGGTTTTAGTTCATAGATTAAGTAAACTCTTTCAAATCTCCAAAATTCAGTTATCATAACTTGTATTTTTAGTTATCTAAATTTAGAATGAATGTTCTTCTTATACATGTATACTGTATTCCATTTCAATATGATTCCTCCCATACATACAAATGCTTGCCTTACTGAGTCATTCAGACTTACCCTCTTCGAGTTTTTCTTTTTTATTTTTGGCAAGATTGAAGAATAAAAGGCACCCTAAGCTTGGGCTACCTTTTTGCATAGTGTAAATATTGTTATCATGATATCTATAATGGTAAGGATGCAAGATGTTATGGTTGTAATGCATTAAGGGCATAGGTTATAAGTTAGTGTCTTTTCTACTACAAAGTGTGATAAGTTAGAGTTCCTAACTAATGATGTTAATATATAAGTTAAATTATGGGCCTTCAAGAAATTGTGACTTGTTATGAGATCATTTTCAGCATGATTAGCTTTGAAATTTAAGTTATGGATAGGTATATAGAGTTTGAACTTTAGGATTTGATTGGAACTTTTTATACATTTTGCTTTGTTATGAAATCTCTTAAGTTGAGAATTTTGGAAGTGTGTAATTGGTTTTGAAAATTTGACTGGAGCAGCACCTTGATCTGAAGTTGGTACCTCTCGGTCTTGGATGAGATGCTACATTAAATTACTTAATTCGAAAGTCTCTTCATGCTTTTCATGTCATGGAAGGACTTCAATTTTATTTCTTGGAGCCACTTTTTAGTTTGTGTAATTAACTTGAACTCTTGACTTTTTTCGTCTTTAACTAAGCATGGCTAATCTAATATTTCACTTTGGAAAATTTGATTAGCCTAAATTAATCTTCAGTTATTAGATCTAAACACTATCAGTATATAAAAAATTTGTAAACTATTGGATCATAAGAATTATAACCACTACATAGGATAATCTAAGATTACTCACTCATCATACATGGTTAAAGTTAGGTAGCATCTGCGAGGGGATAGCAAAAAGTGATGCCCTTTTCTTTATGACAATGCCAAACTTGTCGGCAAGATGAAGCTTTTTCCCCTCACGAATGCAAGAGCATGGCCTACAAATATAATATCATTTTCTTAGCCAGAAGAAGACTAGCTGGACAAACCAAAACCCTTCCCCTTTTCATCTAAATGGAAGATAGTGAAAATTGTTTCCTATGTAATCCCATTTACTAGTACTATCATTCAGAGACTTATATTGAAACTATGTAGCTATTTTTGGCCACATGCCTATTTTCATGAAATAAAAATGTACGTAGTAGTTTGTGAATTTGTTTGTGATGCATATTTTTTTAGGCCATATGTGTTGCATGTTTTCCCTATTAAGAAGTAATTTGAAAAGTTTGTGGCTAAATTCATGTTAATTTAAAAGGTTAATGTCTAGGTTCATGAGCCTATTGATTTCCTAAGTGAATGATTCAAGAATATGGTTAGGTGCATAAAATCTTTTAGAATGTTATGTGTGATAATTCATGTATCTAAAATTATTTTCATAAATAGGGAAGTAATGTGGCAAAGTTCAAGGGACTCCCTTGCATCTATATAAACCCCTTGTACTTGGCTATTTCAATTAAGTAAGTTTGAAGTTATCTTCTCTTATACTCCTCCTCTAACAAAGTGGTATCAAAGTTGCATGTGGCTTTGCAAAACTCTTATGTGTGTGAGAAAAAAAAAAAAAGAAGAAGAAGAAGTGTTAGAGTTGAGAGTGGTGAAAAGCAAAATAGAGAGATGGCAAACAATGGGGCTCTTACTTTCCAATTTTCTTATCTCACAAAAGAAAATTATGAGATTTGGTCTCTTCACATGAAAGCTCTACTTGGCTCACAAGATGCATGGGAGATTGCAAAAAAAGGGTATAAGAAGCCCAGCAATGAAGAAACTTTGAGTCAAAATGAGAAGGATGCTTTGTCAAAATTAAAGAAGATAGATCAACAAGCACTCACTCTTATCCATCAATGTTTAGATGATGCCATGTTTGAGAAGGGTGCTAATGCAACCATCTTAAAGGAAGCTTGGGAGATTTTACAAATTTTTTTCCAAGGAGCAAATCAAGTTAAGAAGGTGAGACTTCAATCACTAAGAGGTGATTTTGAAGTATTGAGAATGAAAAAGTTCGAATCTATTTTTAATTATTGTTCAAGACTGAAGGCTATTGTGAATTAATTAAAGAGGGATAGGGAAAAAATTGAAGATGCTTGAGTAATTAAGAAAATCCTTCAATCTTTAACACCTAAGTTTGAGTATGTGGTGTGTGCAATTAAGGAGTTAAAGGATCTAGACTCCATGACCATTGAGCAATTGGAGGGCTCTTTACAAGCCTATGAAGACAAAATCAAGAGGAGATAAGAAAAGCCATTAGAGCAAGTTCTCAAAGCTAAGGCTTCTTTGAAGGATGATGGAGGAGAAAAAGCCAATGAGGTCGTGGATGAGGAAGAGGACGATGTGGTGGTCGTGGACAAGGAAGAAGTATTGATAATAATTCAAATAATTAAGAAAAAGGCCAACAATCATCAAGAGGTTATGATTGTAGAGGAGAAAGAGGTAGAAGACGTGGTTACTACCAAAATACAAATGAGAGAAGATATAACAACTCTCAAATTATGTATTATAATTTTCAGAAATTTGGTCATTACTCTTTGAAATGTCATCATATTATTGAAGAAAAAGCTAATCTTACTGATGAAAAAGAAGAAGAAAAAGAGTCAACCTTATTAGTAGCACTCAAGGAGGAGAAAAAGAACGATACCAGCTCTTGGTATTTGGACAATAGTTCAAACAATCATATGTGTGGGCAAAAGGACAGATTTGTAGAACTTAATGAAAGGGTGAAAAGAAAGGTGGCCTTTGCTGACACTTCAACAATCTAAGTCAAAGGAATAGGGACAATTCTTATTTCTTCCAAACACGGTAGCCATAAGTTGATCAAAGATGTGTATTATGTGCCAAAATTGAAAGTAATATTTTGAGCTTGGGCTAATTGCTTGAAGAAGGGTACAAAATTCACATGAAAAATATGCATCTTTGACTTAGAAGTGATACTGCTAAAGTGCATATGTCTAGAAATAGATTATTCTCATTGAATTTGAAGACAATTGAAGTAAAGTGCTTGAAGGTTAATGTGCAAGATAAATCATGGTATTGGCACATAAGGTTTGGGCATTTAAATTTTGAAGGACTCAAAGTAATGAGAGAAAAGAAGATGGTGTATGGGATACTTTCAATCAATTATCCCAATTAATTATGTGAATCTTATCTTGTTGGAAAGCTTGCTAGAAGGAGTTTCCCAAATAAAGCCACATTTAGAGCAACTAAGCCACTCCAACTTGTTCATGCTATGTGTGTGGGCCCATCAATCCTCCTTCATTTGATAAGAATAAGTTTTTCTTATTCTTTGTTGATGATTATAGTAGAAAGATTACTATTTCTTGCAACAAAAATTAGAAGCTTTCATTGCATTTCAAAATTTTAAAACTCTTGTGGAAAAAGAGAGTGGTTATGAGATAATATTTTTAAGGACCAATAGAGGAGGCGAATTCACTTCGAAAGTATTTAATAATTTTTGTCAATCTCATGGAATTCGTCATCCTTTAATAGTACCTAGAACACCACAACAAAATGGTGTGATGGAGAGGAAGAATAGAACCATCTTTACGATGGTTAGATGTATGTTGAAAGAAAAAAATATGCCTAAAGAATTTTGGGCTAAGGTTATTTCTTGTGCAGTTTAGTTGTCAAACCACTCACCAACAAAGAATGTAAAGGATCTAACTCCTCAAGAAGCATGGAGTGGGAGAAAGCCAAGCGTCAAGTACTTGAGAATCTTTAGATGCATTGCCTATGTTCATGTTCTAGAACACGAAAGAGCCAAGCTCGATGATCAAAGTGTCAAGCATGCTTTCATTGCCTATGATTCAAGTTTTAAAGGCTATAAGTTGTACAACCCAAGCAATAGCAAACTGGTGGTAAGTCGAGATGTTGATTACAATGAAGATGCAGCTTGGAATTAGGAGACCTAAGAAGAAAAGATGTACAATTTTCTTCCATACTTTGGAGATGATGAAGCTGAAAAGTCTATAGAGCCCGTACAAGAGAAAAATTTAGCTCCTTCAGATGCTCCTCTAATTGATGAAGAAAGCTCAAGTGAAAGGCCAAGGAGAAAGAGAAATCTGAGTTGAATTTATGTAGAAATCGAGGAGGTAACTCTTGCTAATGATGCACTTTATTGTCTACTTTTACATAGTAAGCCACTAACCTTTGATAAAGAAATTGGAGATAAAATGTGGAGTCAAGCCATGGAGGAAGAGATCAAAACAACAGAGAAGAACAAGACTTAGGAGCTAGCAATACTTCCTAAGGGTCATGATGCCATTAGAGTCTAATGGGTGTACAAAACTAAGAGAAATACCAGTGGTGAGGCAGAAAAATACAAAGCAAGGCTTGTTGCTAAAGGCTACAAGTAAAGATAAGGAGTTGACTATGACGAGGTATTTACACTAGTTGCCCATATTGAAACCATTCATTTACTTATTTCTTTAGCTGCTCAAATGAAATGAAAAATCTATCAATTTGATGTGAAGTTGGCTTTCCTTAATGGCTATCTTGAAGAGAAAGTCTATGTTGAGCAACCAACAGGCTTTTGTGGTCAAAAGACATGAAGATAAAGTTTTAAGGTTGAAAAAAGCATTGTATAGAATAAAACAAGTGCCAAGGGCATGAGCAATCGCATTTATGAATACTTCCCAAATAATAGGTTTGTTCGTTGTCCTCATGGGTATGCACTTTATGTTAAAATTGATAGTTATGGAGATATGTTACTTATTTGTCTTTATGTGGATGATCTCATTTTTACTAATAACAACCTAAGTTTATTTAATGTTTTTAAGAGAGCTATGTTACTTGAGTTTGAGATGGTAGATTCGGGGCTTATGTCATACTATTTGGGCTTAGAAGTTAAGCATATGGAGAAAGGCATTTTCATCTCTCAAGAAGGCTATGCAAGAGAGGTGCTAAATAAATTCAATATGCTTCATTGTAATCCCATGAATACTCCAATGGAAAGTGGAATGAAGTTGTTAAAGTTTGATGAAGGAGATAAAGTCAATCCAACAATCTTTAAAAGTCTTTTGGGAAGCTTGAGGTACTTAACTTGCACAAGACCTGATATTCTCTTTGCAGTTGGAGTTGAAAGTCGCTTCATGGAAGCCCCTACCTTCATTCACATGAAAGTTGCTAAAAGAATTCTTCGTTACCTTAGTGGTACTATTGAATTTGGGTTATTTTATTCTTGTTAAGTGATCTCAAGCTTGTGGGATTTTTTTATAGTGATTTTAGAAGAGATCTTGATGATAGAAAAGGTACCACTAGATTTATATTTTTCATGGGAAATAATGCCATTTTGTGGAGTTCAAAGAAGTATGCCATTATGACTCTTTCAACTTGTGAATTTGAATATGTGGTAGTAACTTCTTGTGCTTGTCATGCTATTTGGTTGAGAAAACTATTAAAAGAACTTAACTTACCACAAGTGGATGCTATAGAAATTTGCATTGACAACAGGTTAGCACAAACACTTACCAAGAACCTGGTGTACCATGATTGAAGCAAGCATATAGGCACAAGGTATCATTTTATTAGAGAAAGTACTGCGAAAAAAGGAAGCAGAGCTCAAGTATGTGAAGACACAAGATCAAGTTGTGGATATTTTTACAAAGCCCCTCAAGTTCGAAGACTTTTGAAGATTAAGAACAAGAGTTGGATTGAGGAAGAACATTTCAAATTAAGGGGGAATCTTAGAAAGTAGTTTGAAAAGTTTGTGTCTAAATTCATGTTAATTTGAAAGGTCAATGTCTAGGTTCATGAGCTTGTTGATTTCGTAAGTGAATGGTGCAAACATATGACTAGGTACATAAAGTCTTTTACAATGCTAAGTGTGTAATTCATGCACCTACAATTATTTTCATAATTATGAAAGTGATGTGGTAGAGTTCAAAGGACTCCCTTGCACCTATGTAAATCCCTTGTACTTGGCAATTTCAATTAGGTGGGTCTGAAGACATCTTCTCTTATATTCCTCCTCTAACATTCCCTTCAGGTAATGGGAACTTAATAAATACAATGCACTAATTTTGGTGCCATATCCGAAAGAGACAACAAAGTAAGATCAAAAATTTAGGATTCTAGATAGAGATGCAGTTATGGTCCCCAACAACCTTGAAAAATATTTTTTGAAGCTGGCTTATTTGCTTTCTATTCTCTTTTCAAAATTTTTTTTTTCCTGTTGGTTGTGCAAAATAAATAATGCAAATAGTTACGCAAGTGCACGTGATGCAACAGTAATAAAGTGATGAGAATAGTGTCGATCCCACGAGGAACTAAATTATTTGCTACTAATTACTAATTTATCACACACTTGTTTTATTCAAAACAAAAATCAATTATATAAAAATTGAAACTAAACTAATGAAAATAACAAAAAATGTACTGATTAAGATTTCTATCAGGATATAGAAGTCTAGAATTATGATTTCATCAATCGAATAAGTCAATTACATAATTTTCTCCCTATGAAATTAATAACAAGTTCTTAGTCTTGAGTCTTAAGCAACTATGGGTTTCTTTTGAATTACTCGCAATCAAAACCCTAATTTATTCAATTTATTATATTCCTATATGAATTAACTAAATTATGGATAAGGTTATACCACTCAACTAACTCCCTAGGCAAGCAGGTATATTCCTATCATATTCACAAATTAATTAATTTATCAACTTGAACAATTAATCCTCAGGTCTTCTATTGTCAATCAATCAATGGATTCTCTTTTCCAAGACTCTTCTAGGGTTTAAAGATACACTTGAATATTGGTCGAACAATTAAATAGAAAAAGCACACAATAGAATGAAATAACCTTAAGCACTGTTAATTTTATTGGAAAAAAAATCATGCATCAATTTATTCCAAAGAATCCATCATAATCCTAGAGTAACAAATTAGTTTGTGATTGAATTGTCAAACAAAACATGAATGAAATGAAACATCTTTTCAAATCTAGAATTGAAAACAAAATCAAAAGGAGAAGAAAAAATTCCATTCCTAGATGAATCTTATCTCCACTTTGTCCTCCTCCGAATTCTGAATTCTTGCGATACTTCTAATCTCCGAAAAAGCAAATCCAAATCTAGCCCTCCCATCTTAAGTGTTTGAAAGGCCAATTTATAACTAATTAAAAGTCTTCCAATTAGAATAGGACTTGAATAAATAAAAAGACTCTTCTGCCTATCCTTGATTAGATCATGTGGTGTCATCCTGTCAGTATTCCTACCAATTTGTGTTAGTCTGTTCCCTTTTTGTAAATTCTCTACTTATATTCCTACAATTCCAAATTTTCATCAATTAGCAAGGGCAGTAAAATTTTTAAACAAAAAAATTATTTGTTAAGTCCTAAATATGATATCAAAATTAATAATAATAGGGACTTAACATTCCCTATTAATTAAAACATTTTTTTTTTCATTTTTACAGATATGCATCCGGAATTCATTAAGTTCAAATGTCAACCTCATACTTTTACTACTAAAAAACTAGGCATTAGTGATTTGGCATAAAACCGGTCAGTAACTTTGTTAGTGACCACATTTGTGGTGATTGTGTGTGGTCGCAAAATACCTCATCGCAAAACAAATTTAGCAACAGCATATGCAGTCATTAATATTTTAATTTCGATCATTATTTCTGTTACATAAAATTTTTCACATAACAAATAAGCGGTCACTGTTTAGAAATCAACTACTATGTGACCCTTTTAGAGTCACAAACTTTCAAAATCTGATTAGAAATATATAAATAATTCATAATTCAAACCCAACAAATCTTATCCAAATATTCTTACAAAAGCTTGGCACATGAATTTACCGCCATCAATGGCAGTCCCCAAATTAATCACTATCATATATTAAGCATAACACTTAGTATTTAGATAAACACTAATGACGGGGTCGAACAAAACTCATATTTCCATATGCTAAAAATTCAGTTTGACAAACATGTATTTGCATGTAACATATCACATGCACACAATTGATAGAAACAGTGGTAATTTCTCTCAAGACCTGACATTTGAACAACATAAGATAGCTCCAAAAGGTATGTTCATATTGCAGCTTCCGAAACTGGACCTCAGTAAAATTGGCTGTAGAGCAAGCAAAGGCATAAGTTTGTTATATTCTTATCTTTAGATAAAACCCAGATTATTTCCACCCCAAGCTTGAGAAAGTTGAACCAAATACAAAGATGAAGTCTAATTGATAATTCAAGAATCATCTCATCAGTAGGACCACATAAGATTCCTCACCGGTTTCAAGATATGAAAGAAAATAACAACTTTGATTAATTATCCCAAAAAAGAAAAAAAGAAAAAAAAAGTATCATTATAATTGATTAATTTCAGACTATAATCGTATTTGTGCTTTCCAATCGGTTAGATCTTTAGCTCCTTATATAAGAAGTAATTTAATTTTTAGTTTAAAATTTTTTTGACATATAATGAAATTTAAATTTAAACTTCAAAATGTAAAATAACTTAAAATTGATAGATATTTAAACATTTGAGCTGTAATTTTCAAATTAAAATACTTGACATACTTTAATTACTTGTTGAATGTAATGTTTAAAATTTTTAGCCTCTTTTATTAGTTTTATTTAAGTAATATTTGAATAATATTATGTAAATAAAATACATATTAATTTACCTTCAAGTATAAAAATAAAATAAAATACCGGTATTTGTGGGTTACCCATCACCCATAGTCATGGATGATGGGTCCATTATCTTGTGTCCAATAACAAATGGATAATTTTATCTATGGGTAAATTTACCCAACCCTTCATTATGCATTTTTGGGTTATCCACGGTACCTATTTGCCAAGTCTATTGTTATTTCATATTAAGTTAGATAAGTTGTGGTAGAATGTTTTCATGAATAACAAAATGGAAAGTAATAATTTTTTTTATATTAAAGGATATATTTGTCTTGCAAATTAATATATATGCATTTGAAAGGGAAGTTGATATTTTGGTCAATACCTTAATACAAAAATTTGGAATGAACTGCGAATAACAAATTTTGGTTTGCGAATAATAATCCTCATTAATATTTATCTACTCTTGTAATGCAATCAAACCCACAATAAATTAAATAGCAAGAATTATTTCAATATAATATAATTGAAAAAATATAAAGAAAGTAATAGAAATAAATTAAATAATAAATTTTTATTCTAATATTATTTTTCTGGTTTGATACTAAATGATTGGGACCTCTAAATTATCACTCTTATATTAAAAATACCAATTTTCAATTAAAAATATCATCCATTACTGAATCAACAATTTTTACACCATTAATTCATTTAATTTTCATTTTAATGCAAAACCAAAAAGTTTAAAAAAGAAAAAGCACATACGAATTGTAAATTAACTTGAAAATTAAAAGTTAAAATAAACCAAGCAAAATGTGCTTTCTCTTTGAAATTTCAGAATATAGCTTATACTCTAGGACTATTAATGGCCTTGAGTTGACTCTAACAGTGATTATAAGTCTGGAAAGGGGATGAACTAAGTCTAAGGAATTTTAATGCAATTAAAGTTTCACTCAAAAGCTTTTCAAAATGCTTTAAGTCTTTTGCTAAAAATAGTTTTAGTTATTGATTGGAATTTTTGTAAATACTATTTAAACAACTAGTTAGACTAGTGATAAATAAAGCAATAAAAACAAAAGTAAAAGAACATTGAAATTTATAGAGATTTGATAATTCTTACTCCTCTACCTAAGCTTTCAATTGGGATTTGGAACATGTCAAATTAATTAAGATATTAGAATGTTTTACAAGTAAACACAATAATTTAGCAGTATGAAATTTAGGAATTAGAAACACCCTAGTAGGGTGAAAACTAGCTGTTTGGAAAGAGCTAAATAGGAATCCAGATAGGATAAGGCAGATTCCAAAGTAATGCAAAAATAGTTGCGTTGTGAATAAACTCAAGGGAACTTCTGCTAGTTTTATTTACACAACTTCTATGGACTAATGCACGAGTTGTTACCACTACATACGTAAAGCTCTAGACTCTATTTCTAGGCTAGAACGCAGAACACTGTAGAAGATTCCAAATAGCACTACTCTATTGATTTCTTCACCTAGAGGTACTTAAAGCAACCAAGCACCAATTTGTTTTCTTTGTAGGGTCCCTTGAGAGCAAGTACGTCTCTTGTCTCTCTTCATTACTAGGTCCTTCGAGACACAAACCGCCTTGTTTTCGTCCCCCAAGGTCTGTTGAAGGCAAGCTCCTCTTGACCTTCCCGAAAACACATGTACAGTAAGGAATTAGCGACATTTAAGCACAATATGTGTATGAGAGTATCACATAACTCCTCAAGACATTTAATAAAGATCTTTTCTTGACTAAGTGATTCACACCGAACAATGCTACATATTTTCTTATTTATATGCTCATGTCCAATGGCTATAAATTCTTAATTAGGTAAGTGTCCATTGGAATCACGTAAGGAAACAATATAGGAAAAATCCATTAATACCATGAATTGCAGATTTATCAATAAGTATAGTAAGATTGATTTCTTTCCTAAATCAAAAAAGACATGAATCAGGCTAGAATCTTCAAGAGAACTTTTAAATATGAAATGTATATTCCAACGCATAGACAAATTCAAGTAGATAATTAAGAAAAAATTAATTATGGCATCTAAATGAGAAAAATTTATTCAGCAAGTTAGAGATGCAAGATTTAGAGTCAAGAAGGATATATTTTCCTAGTATGAAAGATATGAGAATCAATCTATATGATCTTCATGAAAATGTAAGTCAGATTCCAATTATTTATTGAAGGCAAATTCCAGATGAGACTTATGAATTCTCTGCAAATTATTTAAAGATGATTTAACATGTCCATGCAGAAAAATGCTCTTTCCTTAGATCATTAAAAGATTATCAAATGGGAAGAAGATAATAGAAAAAGGAAAAAAGCCATTAGTCTATCATTCCATATATTATGTTTATTGAATTTGGCCATGATGCGCACATGTTCAAGTTTAGCAACATGATATTCGTTCCATAAATAAGAGTTATGATGTGCTTAATCAAATATAAAGATATGTTGCCAAAATATAAGGAAAGATAAGTTCTAGACAATTCAAGATATTTTCTAGACAACACAAGACAAGTTCAAGTAGATTTCTGGGAACAATTCACATCAATCATGCATCAAATATTGTCATAATCAAAACTTTTAAACTCTTGCAAAATCATCAAAGGATTAATAGATTTTATAATTTGTTGTATTTGTGGCTCAAAAGTTATCTTGAATTGAGTGTTTTGTGCCCCATTTCAAATTATTATTGCGACAGAAATAAAAATTTTCACTTAATAAATATATTTAATGACAAATTTTGTAGTAAACCTATATTTTTGTTACTAATTTTCTTTTTCTTGTAGTCAGATGAAACTAATGAGTTCTGCGATGGGAACTGTCACGAAAAATATTTCAAGGATAAACTTAAAGATAAACACAACAGTGGAGAGAAGAATTACTAACTTTCATGATGGGAAATTCATAGTTCTATTCGTAGTTTATTCAGGATTAAATAGATTATCCATAGATGCTCCTATTACAATGGTTTAGAATATGAAATTACTCGTACAGATCCGAACGATGGAGATGACGTGGGAATAAGTATAGCACTGTACAAGTGGTTTAATTATTGTATTACTAAGCATCAGAAACCACTCAACTTACATTCTAATGTGGGACTAAACATACAGGTTCATGTTAGACAACTTGGGACTGGGTATAATAAACAATAGAGTGTTTTGCTCAACCGCCATTTAGAAATTTGGGTGAAATTCCAAAATTACCGTTAAGGTCATTGATTTCATTTTTAACCTGATTTGACTCATTTTAGTGAATAAAACTACCCTTAGGGGTGATATTATAAGATTATTAATTGGTTAAGGGTGTATTTGTTATGATTATTTATTTGTTTATTTTTTTGTTTGAGGTCTTAAATGTAATAAAACAAATAAGAATGTAGGCTAGCCATTTTATAGTTGTTTATTCTGTTACCTATGTACACACACATGTTTCTTTTGATTTTCTTGTCAAAATAATATGGCTTCATCATGGAGCACATCATCTAGTAAATTAGGGGCATCGAAATACAGAAAAGAGAGGTGCAGAAGGCAAAATTGCAGGAAGAAAATATCAAAATATTTGTTTAGGACCAAAATTATACTTAATAATGAAATATTAAATATAATTAATTAAGAATATTTATTGGTTAAAAATGAATAAATAAAAAATTAAAAGGAAGGATAAATAAAGAATTTATTGAAATTTATTATTTAAAATTACGTGTAATTAATATTTCTTAGGATTAAACCATATATAAAATTAGCATCTGAAGTTACATACTTAATAATCTATGTTAAATAACAAATATTTAAAATAATTATTTGAATATATTTATTGATTAAAAAATAGATAATCAAAAATTAAAAAAAAAAGGATAAGTAAAGAAATTATTAAAATTTATTTTTTGATTTTAAAGAATTTATTAAAATTATTTCACATTCAAATATACCTTGATGTGTATCTAGTGTTTTTGAATCAAGAAAACAGGATTTTATCCTATAAGCAATCGGGTTGCCTTAGCTTTTCTACTTTCTCAAAACTCATTTTCATTTAATTGGCTGTGCTTCCCTTCATACATCAAGACAGACGACTTTTTACCCGGAGGGTGCATGCGTCGTACAAAATTGAATTTGGAGCAAAATTTCCGAGCCTGTAGCGTCTTAATGCTGGAACTTTGATTTTGCTAACTTTATACCACCTTTTTTTTGGCTCATTTTAAATATGTAAAAAAAATTTAGTTAATTAAATTTTAAATATAAAACAAAATATTATATATAAATATATATATCAAATTACACACAATATTAGAGTTGATGTTAGGTCTAATTTTGAAAAATCAAATATTTTTATAGAGACGTGGTTTGGGGCCACGCCTCCTTATTTGAAAAAAATTTCAGCACAAGAATTCTGCACAAGAGAGGCCACGCCTCTTGTGTGAATTCTGAAAACTCGTCCCATGCAACAGGTATGACTACATTTTGTTGATTTTTTCTTAAAGAAGAAAAAAAGGGCCTCAAGAGGCATGGTCTGTTGCCATGCCTCTTAGGAGTTTATTTGTAAAAAAAAAATTCAGTGTATTTAGAGGCATGACTTTAGGTTACGCCTTACCATAGTTTTATAACTTTTTCAAGAATACGGTAATTTTGTAAAACTTGATTTTTTTGCCATATTTTTATAAATAACCCTCCCTCC
>JACGDI010005241.1:2067698-2182073 GCA_014898725.1 Jacaranda copaia | reverse complement strand
GGAGGGAGGGTTATTTATAAAAATATGGCAAAAAAATCAAGTTTTACAAAATTATCGTATTCTTGAAAAAGTTATAAAACTATGGTCTAAATACATTGAAGGTTTTTTTTTTTAATAAATAAACTCCCAAGAGGCGTGGCTTTGGAGCATTTTTTTTCTTTAAAAAACAATTGGCAAGATGTAGCCACACCTCTTGCATGGGGCGAGTTTTCAGAATCCATACAAGAGGCATGGCCTCAAACTACGTCTCTATAGAAATATTTTATTTTCTAAGATTGGGCATAACATCAGCCCTAATATTGTGTGTAATTACCTAATAGTGTTTTATATTTTGTTTTATATTTGAAATTGAAAAAGTTAGTACAAATTTTGAATTTGTTTTATAAATGTACTATTTTATAAAATGCAAGTGATTTCAATTGATGTAATATATCTACTCGTAAAAGGATACTTGTAATGTTAGAACGTTGGCCAAAATAGCCATGTGGAAGCATAATACATGATTTTATATATTAATACATTTTTCAATAATTATCATACATTTTAATCATAAATGATGCTTGTAATTTAAAAATAAGTTATTATTATGACATATGAAACTGTCACATAATATTTTTACATATTCGGTCCTATTTATCTATTCCACTTATAAAACCCACCATTCCCATAACTTTATTTTTTATCTTTTAGAAATGAACTCAAGTAGGAGATGATTCATTTTTGTAGCATAGATATACATGGTTATTGAGAGAAAGAATTGGTCATTGTCAATGCCAATGTATCTTGAATGAAAATGATTGATATCATATATAATTTTTATTGATTCTTAATTTTGAAGTCCAAATTTGCATTTCAATTACTTCCTAAGATAGAGCCGAAATATTAGCTTATAATGCTAGATATATTTAAATTTTATACATCTAATATGTAACACTCACTATTTAATTAAAGGACAATGTATGGGAGTCCCTTCATGAATTCATCATGAGGTTTAACACGGAGGTCCTCAAAATAGATAACCCTAGGATTGAGTTCCTGATTAATGTGCTATTCCTGGGGCTCAAACATAAGAAATGTGCTAATGCATTGGTGCATGAAAAACCCACGTCGATGGAGGAACTGCTTAACCTGGCAGAGAGGTACATGACCTAGGAGGAGATGAACAAGCTTAAGTTCAATCCTCTGAGGTCGACAAAAAGAAAAAAGAAGAGAGATGACCAAAAACACAGAGAAAGAGGTCGATCTCCAATAAAGTATTTCCACGAATACACATCATTGAACATTCTGAGAAGAAAGGTCCTATATGCTATTCAACACGACAATCTCTTCAAAAAATTGAGCAAGCTGACAGAGACTGAAGCGATGAAAAAAATCAAAAAAGTAGTGCCATTTCCACTAATAGAAGAGGCATGATAACGAATGCTTCAACGTCCATGATGACATTGAGAGGCTTATCAAATATCGCTATCTCAAGAAATATATAGCCATGGATATGTAGGTCGAAGAGAGCAAAATTGACCAGACTCCTCATAGAGAAAGATTGATTAGCTATTGGAGAGAGGACAAAGGAAAAAAACCTGCCCACGAAGATCACCTACCCATTCAATGAGTGATTGATATAATTGTGGGAAGTTCCATTAGGGGGGACTCAAAGTCAGCTAGAAGGCAAACTTAAAGAAGGTTGGAGTCGACCAAAGCTTTGTCCACTTATCAACAAGCATAGAGCCTATTTCATTCACTGATTACGACTTGGCCCACCTTAAGGAAAAAAATGTTGACCACAAAGTTGATTGTCCTATGGTAGTCTCTGTTGAGATTGCCAACTTTGAAGTATGGAATGTCCTGGTTGATAATGGTAGCTCAACCAACATCATTTTCCTCTCCACCCTTAAAAGAATGAACATGGGCTAGCTGAAGTTCGAGCTTGTGTGTAACCCTCTAATTAGATTTAGGGGTCAGAAATCATTCCAAGAGGATCCATCAAGTTGTCGACATCATTTGGGGAGGTACCTTGAATAACGACTTTAATGGTAAACTATCTGGTGGTTGATGCCCCATTTGCTTACAATGTTATAATTGATCAACCAACCTTTAATAATTTTTGTGCCATTGTGTCGACCTACCACATAAAGATCAAATTTTTGACTCCAGTTGGCACAAGGAAACTATTGTGCAACATTAAGGAGGCTTAGAGGTGTTATAGCATCTCGATCGAGTCAAGCGAGTAGAAGACTCGACCACAATTGAAGATCTTAAGGGATGCCTCTGTAGCAAAACTAAGGATATCCAAGCCAATAAGAAGAGAAAATTGGAGGACACCTAGGTGGAGTTTGTTGGGGAATTTAAAACTATTGAGCTGGAATAAAGAAACCCCAACAAGACAACTCGCATCAAGACAGATATAGGCCCCTACCTGAAATGCCTTATGATCAATTTCTTGAGAAAAAACATCAATGTCTTTACTTGAAAAGCATATGACCTCAAGGGAATCGACCCCAGCATGATCATGCACTGCCTCAATGTCGATCCCTTATACAAGCCAATCAAATAGAAAATAAGGACATTTAACACCGAGAGCACTTAGATCATCGAGGAGGAGGTTAGGAAACTCCTAGATGTATGTTACATTGTAGAAATTCAATACCCTTCTTAGCTTTGTAATGTTGTACTCATCCTAAAAAAATAAGGGACAATAATGAATGTGTAACAGTTTTATAGATTTAAATAAAGCATGCTCTAAAGATCCTTACCCCTACATTGAATAGATTTATTAGTTGACTTAACTATTGGGTGTGAGTTGTTGAGCATGATAGATGCATTTCAAGGTTACCATCAAATTTCATGGCTCTCGAGGATATGGATAAAACTTCTTTTGTTGTTCCCAATAGGATCTATTGCTTTTTGGTCATACCTTTTAGACTAAAAAATGTTGGAGTAACTTACCAAAGGTTGGTCAACTTTATGTTTAAAAATAAAATTGGCAAGTCGATGGATATGTATGTCAATGACATGATTGTAAAGGTGGAAAAGGCCCATGATCACTTGCTTGACCTCAATCATAATTTTGTAATTTTGAGAGCATTTGGTTTAAAGCTAAATCCAAATAAGTGTATGTTTGGGGTCCGTAGAGGTAAATTTCTAGGCTACATGGTCAATTAGAGAGGCATTAAAGCCAATCCATAGAAAATTTAGGCCATTCTCGACATCGCTCCTCCACGAACAGTCAGAGACATCTAAAGACTGGTCAGAAGGATTATTGCTTTAGGCAGATTCATTGCAAGATTGGCAAATAAAAGTTTACCTTTTTTTAAAATTCTCAAAAACACTAAGAAGTTGGATTTCCAGTATAGTGAACAATGTGATCAAGCATTGGTCAAATTGAAGCAGTACCTATCCTTAGCCCCTATGCTTGCAAAACCTAAACTCAGAGAGGCACTTCAGATATGCTTGGCCATCTTTGAGGCATCGATTAGCTAGCTGGTCTTGGTCTCAACTAGAGATGGCTGACATCGACCAGTCTATTATTGCAGCAAGTCACTCTAAGGATCAGTGCATAATTACTTGGAGATTGAGAAATTTATCTTGCCATTGGTCACTGCGGCTTAAAAGCTGCACACATACTTCCAGTCTCATGCTATTATAGTGCTGACCAACCAGCCATTGAAATAAATATTTTCAAAGCCTGACACATCCTAAAGGTTAACCAAATAGGCCATCGAGTTAAGAAAATTTGACATTACCTTTCAGTCAAAAACAGCCATCAAGGAATAGGTTTTGGTTGACTTTATTGCCAAGCGAGTTGACTTGCCCAAAAAAATATTATAAAGACCCTTTTGTTTAGACTTTGCACATTAATGGATTGTTGACCACATCTGGGGGAGAGTAGGAATTGCTCTTCGTTCCCCAGCAGCAAAGGAATATGATTTTGCAATAAAATTGGACTATGTTGTCATGAATAATGAGGTAAAATATAAGGCCCTTCTCGCTGGAATGAAGATGGCGCTTGATCGAGGTGTGGAACACTTGGTTGTGATTACAAATTTATAGTTGGTGGCCAAACAGGTTGATAAAAATTTTAAACCTTAGTACTCGACGATGAGCCGATACCTAGCCAAGGTTAGAAAGTTGCAATAGTTATTCAAAAGGTTTGCCCTTAGTTAGGTACCTCAATCTAAGAACGAGTGGGTGGATGCCCTGTCAAAATTTGCAAACTTGACCAAGGCCATGAGAGATAGAAAGATAACATTTTTGGTCGCTGATATGCCATCGATCGAACCATTCAAGGAGAATCTAGTAGCAAGCATTGAGGAGATAGTTCTTTCATGGCAGGACCCAATCAAACTCCATTTGAGCCATGGCACAATCCCCGAAGATAGGAATGAGGCTCGATGCCTTTGAGGACAAGTTGCTAAGTTTGCGCTCAATAAGCATGGTTAATTGTATAAGAGGTCAATCTTTGGACCCCCCTTAACGTGCCTGGATCCTAACCAGACTCTTAAAGTATTACAGGGCATCCATGCAGGCATGTGCAACAACCATGTCGGGGAAAGATTCCTTGCCCACAAAATAATCAAGTACAGATACTTTTGGCTAATATTATTAAAGGACTCGGTGGATTTTGCTCGAAAATATACATTATGCCAAGTCGATTCAAACTTACCACACTAACCCATCACACCCATGGTCAATGTCCAAATTTCTTAGCCATCAACCAGTGGGGGATCAATATTTTGGGCTCACCACCAAAGTTGACTAGTCAGCGAAAATTCATAATCATCGTGGTTGAGTACTTTACCAAATGGGTTAAGATTGAGGCTGTGGTTAAGATAATAGATGCAACCATCAAGAGTTTCATTTGAAAGAACATCATCTGCCATTTTGGCCTACCTAAGGTCTTTATTTTAGATAATGACTCTTAGTTCCAAAGCAGGAGTACTAAAAGTTGGTGCGAAGCTTTAGGGATCACCTATCACTTCACTTTAGTGGGCGATCCTCAATTAAACAGCCAGACGGAGGTAAAAAATAGAATAATTCTCGACCATCTAACAACTAAGATATAGGATACTGGCTTGAACTGGGCAGATAACCTCCTTGGAGTCCTCTAAGCATACAGGACAACTCTCCAAATAGCCATAGCTCATAGCCCTTATAGTCTGGTCTATGGGTCTGAGGTAGCTATCCCCTCTAAGCTTATTAAACATATGGCTCAAGTTATTCACTTCCACACATTCTAAAACACATCAAAGAGAATGCTCGACCTTGAGACTATTGATGAGTGAAGGTAAGAAGCTTACAATATTAGCAAGCTCGACCTAAAATGGGAAGAATCATATACCATTGTAAAAGTGTCAAAGCATAACATATATAGACTTGCTAATATGGAGGGGATAAATTCCCACACCCATGGAACGCCATCAACTTGAGAAAATTCTACATTTGAAATTATATTGTAATTGTCCTTTTATTCTCAGATATGAATAAAGTTCCAGCAATACCATTACATTTGCAAGCATTGTCATAACCGTATCTAGTATGCACCATCCTAAGTTGACCCCATAGTCAATGAATAAGCAGCTTTATGCTGCCATAAGGTTCTTGGTTGATCTCATAGTCGACGAATAAGTAGCCCCTTGCTACTACTTAAATCCTAAGTTGACTCCATAGTTGATGAATAAGCAACTTCATGCTGCCATAAAGTTCTTGATTGATCCTGTAGTCGATGAATAAGTAGCCTCTTGCTGCCACTTAAATCCCAACTCAACCTCGTAGTTGATGAATAAGCAGCTTCATACAGCTTACAAAGTTCCTAGTTGTTCCCATAGTCGATGAATAAGTAGCCCCTCACTGCCACTCTTGTTCAAAGTCAACTTCATAGTCGACAAATAAGCAGCTTTATGCTGCCACCCAAGATTGAAGTCAACATGTAGTCGACAATAAAGCAATTGTGTGCTACCTAATTGAGTTTCAAGTCGACCTTGTAGTTGACGCAAATGCAGCTTCATGCTACCAAACTAAAATCGACCACATCGTTGACTTCAAAAAGCTACATGCTATAAACCCAAGGCTATTCAGCCCAAACCAAATAATCGACCAATTAGTCAATCAATAAGTCAACCATACAACAATGAGAATCAACTACACAATTGTGAAAAATAAATTGCTAAACACACTTTGGCAAAACTATGCGTTAGTCAACATTAAGCAAAATCAATGACAATGTTGTTAGATTTTCTTGATAATGATCTTGATAACCGACTATTTTGTCAACTATTCTCCATACTATCATGACAATAAAGTTATATTTGACAATAGGCAAGCAATTTATTTCATTTGACAAAATAGATATGAAAAGAATCTTTCATTCATTGAAAAGTTCATTACAACTCTATTACACACAAAAAAAAAAGTGCAAAAGTAGGAAGCTCCAAGGTCAACTTTGGCTGGACTCGACATGGTCACCTTTTGGCCAATTTGAGCTGGGCTTTGCCAGTGTGGACGCAAGTGGCACAATGGCCTAGGGTGGTTAAAAAGCCATATGATATCACTCATAAAGTTAGTTGAACACAGCATGTACTGTGCCACGTCGACCTACTTCTCCTTCAACTAGATAGCAAGGTCTTCGGTAAAAATGAATTCATTAGCCAACTCCTCCAGCCTCACATCAACCCCTACTTTTTTCTTTTAAGCTTCAGTTATGAGCTCAGCAGGCACATTGGTCGTGGTGTCTTTCTCCTCGATAAGATACCTATGGAAATATCGAGGAACCAGACACCTAGTTGGCCCAACACCTTTATTAGGGATCTGGTTAAATTTGGTCATATAGAGGCCTCAATTTGGTCTGAAGAGAGGTGCTTGGTATTGGCTGGCTTATCATTAGTCAAGCTCTACTTACCCATAGGCGATCGACTAGGTAGAGATCTTCATCAATTGTGTTAACTATGATTTTTGTTCTTTTTACTTGATTCTAATATCTGTTATTTTATCTTTGTTGGTAGGTTGAGAAGTGATAATAGCTAGGAGTCAAGCAAAAGCTCAAGCTAGGGCCTTAAGGAATAAGAAATGCTGTCGAGCAGCTGTCGCTCAACAAAAGGTACCCATTGCAGGGCTAGCAACTTCAACCCAATCGATCTTCGCTCCTATGGCATTTGAGCCCTAATTCACTTGATAATAAGATCCTATGTGAAGCAGTCCCATAAGTTGGGGCAAAAGGTAGATGATTGAGTAGGAAGGCTTAATGCCTAAGAGGACCACTAGTGATAAGGGAAAGCAAAAGGCAGTGACAGGCTATGACCTATTTGAAAAGTGTGGGGATGGGGTACTTTTCCAACTTCTTTGGTCATCATCAACTCGTTTTGGCACTGACCCCAATATGGAAATGAATGACTCGACCTTCATTCTTCAAGAGGGAATAATAGACAGCGATATCCTAAATCCTAAAGTTGATGATCAATAGGCCCTTCTCAATTAACCAACATAAACTTATGAACTTGAGTCAGGTCAGGGCTCTCAAGGCAATGGCCTACCATTGTAATATGGTGAGTATAAGGTCAACTATTTCTCGTTGAATTATTTTTCTATAGTTATACTGTACACTGACACTCTTATGTTTCAAGTGGGCTAAATAAGCTACAACATTTTCCACTGGTTAGAGTTTGCATTGGTAAGAGGGGGAGAATGTGGAAATCCTCAAAGTCTAGCTCGAGTCTTCCTATTGACCAAATAGGTAGTGAGCTTAAGGAACAGCTAAACTCTAAAGATCAGTAGCTCGTTCAGGCAAATGAGGAAAGGAGTTGAATGGACTCGATAATTAAAAAGGCTCACTTGAACCTACAGGTGAGCTACTCCTCTGGTCAAGCGACAGGTCGTGCAGAGGCCACCAAGGAGGCATAGGAGGCCTTTACTTGACATTTCCCTATAATGCAGTGGGAGGCAGTGGAACAGTTCATCTTGAGCTCTACCTTTCAAGATGCGAGTGTAATTATGTCACTGGATAATGCTTGTGAGGTATTTCATAAGGTAAAACTAGCTAAGGTGCCCCTGACAAAGGTACTCTGATGCTTAAGTTAGTTCTGGTCGAAAGAGGATAATTGAATAGAAGATTAGGAGCTTATAGTGTATTTGGCATTACTTGGAGCGTGGCTAGCAATGAGGTATTTATAGCTTTCTCCTGGTGTGCAATATGTTAGAGGTGTCCCTATTAGGTATAGAGGGCTCTTGTCCTTACTTAGTGATTAATGGTTATTCTCTATCCTAATACTATTTTAGGTGGCATCATCTCCTATTTTCTAAGGTAAACAATACTCTGGGTAGGCGCTTCTCTACCAAAGTTGGTGGCAAGGTTGGTGACAGAGACTGTACCGGCTAACACGAGCCATTAATACGGAGGTATGTTGCTTGTCAAAATATTAAATACGGTGAGGATATGAGTTAGCGCTTGAATAAGCCATCTGGTCAATAATGGTCAAATAGATGGGGTAGTTGACCAGAGAGATGGTTGAATAGGCTAAGTGGCTTGAAGTTTCCAATTGAATATGGTCAAGAATAGTCTACTCGACCAAATGGTTGTGGTCGAGTGGACCAGCTGTGTTAGGTTCAGAAGTAATATTGGGTTGTGCATGTTAAGTGGGCCTGTTGGGCTATCTCATATCAGGCCCCCTCCACCAACCCCTAGGAATGATAAAATCCCCTAGCCCTTAAATATAAAAAAAGTGTTTCTTCCACTCTTGGTCATAAGAGGAGGAAGGGGCTACTAGAAACTTTTAACGTGAGCACATTGTCAAATAGTAGAAACTAGATTTTTCTATATTGCCTAGCTTTCGGGACATGGGTAAATGGCATAAGTTTGAAAAATTAGTGAAGGAGACAGACTGGTCGAACAAATGTATCAACACAACAAAGCTATAAAGGGTAGCAAAATAATTGCGAAGTAATTAGGTTATATAGACCTCTAGGCCTACTAGGAGGTCAACTATTACTTAGGCTAGAGGAAACCTAAGGCCAAACCTCAATCCCTCCTCGAACACCATTATGTATCCTTCAAGAGGTTGATACATTCAACCCGAAGCCCTAGGCACCAAAAGCTCATATTTTTTAGGGATATGGTACATCTCCCTAATTTACACTAGATTGGCTGGGGATATTTTGGAAACTATTTTAGTATAGTGGTTTGGTGTAAATAATCAATCCCATGATGCAGGGAAATTGCTCGAGCCAGCTTTGCCCCTAGATACATCCTTTTTTGTGCTTGAGATGCTCAAACTCGAGCTATCGCTCGACGAACTATCAGAACTACTTTCACGGGTTGTTTTAGACACACTTTCAATCACAGTTTCCCCCTAAAATGCTACACCCTTAGACCTAGTGCACTCAGTATTTGAACCACTAGATATTTTTTGAAAAGAAAATGAAGAAAAGATCAAACGGGTAGAAGAACTTACAATAGATATCCTGAAAACTCTAAGTACAGGAAAGATTTGGAGAGCTTGAAAAGCAAGAACTTGTCCATAAAGGATTTTAGCAAAGGTGCAAATGGATGTCTCTACCCCATATATTTATAGGTATTTGGACGTGGGAACCCAAGCGGTAGTAATAATTGTACTGCCACTCTTTCGTAATTCATATTTTATAATGTAATCAATGCATTAAATGTGTAAAATTATTAGAAACCCTAGTCGGGAATTCAAAAATCATGGTTGAATATTCAAAAACCTTGGTCGAGTAGACAAAACCCTGGTCCAATGCGCATAATTGCCGTACTTGTCATTCAGTTATCTGTTCCATACTCCTGTCCATTGACAAGCTCAACCATGATTACAAGTAGGGGGTTTATGATATAGGATAGCCTAATCGGCCCACTTAATATACATGGCCCAGCATTACTTTTGGACCCAGCTTGGCTAGTCCATTCGACCACAACCATCTGGTCGAGCTGACTGTTCTCGACCACATTCAACTGAAAGCTTCAAGCTACTTGGCCTGTTCAATCATCTCTTTAGTTGACTGCCCCATCTATTCGACTAATATCAACCACATGGCTTGCTCCGGCACTAACTTATATCCTCACCGTATTTAATATTCTGACAAGCAGCATACCTCAACATTAATAGCACGTGCTAGTTGATATAGTCTTTACCACCAACTCTGCCATCAATCCTCCTACTAACTTTGGCAGATAGGCACCTACCCTAAGTACTGTTCACCCTGGATAGCAGGAAATGATGCCACCTAGAATAATACTGGGATCAAGAATGACCATTAAGCCCTAGGCAAGGACAAGAGTCCTCTACACCTAATAGGGGCACCTCTGACATATTATACACCAAGAGATGGCTATAAATATCTCATTGTTAGCCACACTCCAGTTAATGTCAAATACACTATAAGCTCCTAATCTTCTATTCGATTATCCTTTTTCGATCAGAACTAACTTGAGTGTCAGAGTGTCTTCGTTGGGGTACCTCGGCTAGTTTAATGTTTGCTATAGTTGCTGATCTCAAACCTTTAGAAATGTCGCTATTGGATCATTTTACCTTCCTAATTGAATTAGCCTAAATACCACCATTTTCACTATAAACGACTTTCAACCTCATTAGTTAGAATTTTATGTTATCTCATGATTATTTATCAATTAACATTGTATAATTTGGAAAGCTCCTTTGTGATTTTGAGAAATTAAGATGAATTTGATCAATTAATATTAGTGACATGAGTTGCATATTGTAGAATGACTAATGAGCATAGGAAAAGGATAGAACTGATATAGGAGGAAGTTGGGAATACTCTAAGGATGTTTATAGAATCTCAATATTTATCGTAGAAATATTATGACTTGCGTATTTATGAGTTTGATTTGATTTCATTTCATTACTTTTTGTTTTTTATTTTTGGAAACCTGGAAGAGTTGATAGAGTTGATGGCATCTCATGGAAGGTTTGGTGCACTTGCTCTACCTAGAATTAGACAATGGGAATGATAGGTTAATGATTGATAGGTTTCAAGATGAGAGCCACTTGTTTACCCATAACCCATGCAAAAAGAAGAGGTCTTGCAAATCCCTTCAATTGGTTAGCTAGCAAACCCTATGTATAAGAGGGAATCGAGATTCAAACAATATGGTCAATAACCACGTGGTGAAGCAAAAGTTGTTAATGAAGTGGCTGAAGATTGAGCTTTGAAACGCTATCTATATTTCTAGCCCTAAAAGTTCTTGGGAGGCCCTAAGGATAAAAGAGCCAAAGAGTGGATTGAGAGTTTAGAGAATATTTTCAAGATATTATGTTATTCAGATGAGCAAAAGGTTTGATTTGCCACATTTCTTTTGGAAAGTTCCACCCGAAGTTGGTGGTTGACAATTGATCATAAGTGGATGACTAAAGGAACCCACTGAACTTGGGAGAATTTTACCCAAGACTTCATGAATAAATATATGCCAGTGGTGGTAAAGCAAGCAAGGGAAAGAGCATTTATAGACCTTGTATAGGGGGCACAATCCATTAGTTAGTACAAAGCTATTTTTAGTCAACTGATACAATATGCTCCCTATATACAAGATGATGAAAGTCGACAGACTTGACAATTTGTACAAAGGTTGTAGTTGGAAATAAGAAAAAGTTTGGCCACATGTGAGCTGCTGAACTTTAATCAAGCAGTAAGCAAGGCACTAAACTTGAGTTAGAATTACAAAAGATCTGTAAAATTGAGGACAGAAGCCCAAAAGGAAAGATGTACCCCAAGGGATAGAGTAGCACAAAGAGAAAACAATTGAAGCTCCAAGTTGAAAGCACTGCCTAATGAGCCCCTCAATCAGTGAGATTGCAAATTTAGCTTAAGGAATGACACAGAAATAATGTGGATTCTGTGGGGGATTTAACCATGAGGAATTTAAATATTAGATTAAGCAAGGTAGGTGTATAAGTTGCGGTAGCAACCAATATGCTGAGATATTGCACCAGAAGAAGAGGCCAAACATCTACGTGGAGAAGAAAACTGATTGCAAGAGCTAGTGAAAAATAAAAAGTGTGAGCTTGTGCCTATCCTCTGACATGAGATGATGTGCTAGAGCTAACATTGCGGTAGAAGGTATATGTTCTTAGTACTTCACATTTTTTCATATTTATTGCATTTTCTCAAAAACTAAATATGTAACCCGAGACTATGGCTTATTAGATAGAAGTTCAGACACCATGTATGAGATTACCTAGTTATGATTGGGGATGGGGTACATCTAACCAATCCTATACAGATGCTTATCCAAAAGTATGATTTGATACTAGGAATGATTGACTGTATAGTCATTAGGCAAGGTAAACTACTACACCAAATACATCACACTCGAAGATGCGATACTAATACCAACACTTGCAGATAACACCTCTCTATTACCAATTATATTTGCATAAGAGACTAAAAGAATTTTGAGGAAAGGTGGGTGAGGATTCTTGGTGTATCTTATCAACAACAAGATACAATTTAAAATCAAAGAAGTGGAAATGGTAGCTGAATACCCAGATGTATTCCTAGACGAATTGACCTCATTACCTCTATCTGTACAAGAATTATTTGAACTTATGCAAAGATCAAGAATCTAGCCAAAGTTGGATTTGAGATAGGAGTACTATTAGCTGAAGATTAGAGAAGGCTACACAAAGTACTTATATATGGTTTATGGAGCCCTAAAAGAGCATCCGTTATATGTAAAATTTAGTAAGTGCAAATTAGAGATACAGAATTTAGTTTTTCTTAGGCATATCATCTTCGAGGATATGGTAAAGGTTGAGCTTGTTAAGATAGAAACGGTAGTCAACTAAGAGAGATTAAAAAATGTAATAGAAGGTCGTAGTTTTTTGGTCTTGTTGGCTATTTTTGAAGGTTTGTGCAGAACTTTTCTAAAATGATTGGCTAGTTGATTAAATTAGCTCAGAAAGATCAACCATTTGACTAGAATGAAACCTGTGAAAGAAGTTTCCAATAATTGAAAAATAGGTTGACTATGGCTTTAGTATTAGCCCTTCTAGATGGATTAGAAGGTTTTATGGTATATACAGACATTTCTAACAAAAGGCTAGGATGTGTATTGATGCAAAACGAACGTGTTATCACTTATACATCTAGAAAATTGAAATTATATAAGAAAAACTACCTGACTCATGATTTGAAACTAGCTACAATAATCTTTGCATTGTCTAAGTAGAGACATTATCTAAAAGGAGCTACATTTGAGGTATGTACAAATCACAAAAGTCTCAAATAAGTATATTAATAGAAAGGTCTGAAGAAGAGATAGCGCAGGTGAATGGAGTTTTTAGAAGACTATGATTTTTCTATTACCTATCACCTAAGAAAGGTAATGCTATGGCTGATACTTTAAGATAAAAGGCAAGAATAGCTCATCTTTTAGGAGCAATAGCATTAAAAAGCCTAAGAATGGTTACTGTGTTGAAATTACAATAGTAAGCTTGGGTTGCAGAAAGTGTAACCCAAATTATATGATGAAATACGACAAGCCCAAGCTAATGATAAATAGATATTGAATTAGAAAAAAAATAGTTGGAAGTTTTGAAGAGTTTAAGTTCAACATCGATAGCTATGGTACTCTTTTATTCCATAAGAGAATTTATGTGTTGGAAGAAATAAAAGAGAGATTGTTTAATGAGGCACATAAGGTAAGATACACGTAAGAGAGGCACGAAGATATATCCTAACTTGAAGAAGTAATGCTAGTGGCATGGAATGAAAAAAGATGTTGCAGGTTATTTGTGAAAGTGTTTGACCTACCAGCTAGTGAACGTAGAACATCAGCTACTGTCAGGGTTGCTACAACTGCATCTAATCCTTGATTGGAAATAGGAGCAGGTTACTATAGATTTTGCAGTAGGTCTACCAATAGCCTGAGGAAGATATGATAGTATTTGAGTAAAAGTAGACCAATTAACCAAATCTACTCATTTTCCACCAATCAATACACTACTCAATTGAGAATCTGGGGACTGAATTCTTTTAAGAGAGAAGATCCATAACACCTAGAAATATATTACTTGTAATATTTCATTTATTATGACTTGAGTAAAGTTTTGGGGTCGAATTGCAATTTGAGAATGCTTGATTGACCAATATTGGAAAGCTTTGAGGGTTAAAATGGAAATAGTTTTGGTTAATTGGGCGAATATTGGGCATTGAGAAATTGGGGGGTTGAAATTGAAGATGGTTGATTTTTGGAGGACTTAATTGGAAGTTGGATAAAAGTTTTAGGGGTCAAAATTATAATCCAAAAAGTTGTTCTTATATACTTTTCTCCCCTCCCTTTCTTTATTTTCTTTATCGAGCACTACCCATCACTATCTCCGGCAACTTCTACGGCAATGGCCTATTTTAGAAAACCAAACCATCCATCAACTTTCTCTCTTCACTAGAATTACATTAGCCTAACATGCAACCCATTTCGACTAATGGACCATTAGGAATTTGAAGTTGAAAATTGACTGACAGCAGCAAGTGATGGGTACAGTAGAGCAATGGCAGGGGCTAGTTTTGGGGTGGTGTTTCTAGTGGAACTTAGCATAAGAATCATCATGGTGGCCTTAGATTGAAGTTTGGCGCAGTGGCAGATGCAGAATTGAAGAAAATCTTCACGACAGCGAGTGGTGGCATTCGTACTTTGGGGTTGAAATTGAAAATCTTCTTAGTTGTGAAGCTTGCAATTATTTTCGGTGTTGGATTGCTCTTGTTGAAAGGCAATGAATAGTGATGGTGGCAATCCATTTTGGAGGTGGCAGTGTGGTGGCATCACAAATACAATTTTGCTGTCTTGTCGCAATGATCTTGTTAGCGGTGTTGGTTTGTGAAAATTGAGTCTCGATAAGAAGATTTGTATATACAATCATTGGAACTGAACTTTGATATTTTAATAATGTTCTTGGAGATATTCTCACCAAATCTTGCATCCATGGTACAAATAGAAGGATTTGATATAGAACTTGGATATATATTCCATGCATGTGTAATTTTACACTCTAGCGGGCCCAAATTTGTATTGCTATGCCATGATTTTTGGTTAATGGAGTTAATTGAAGGATTAAACCTTAATTTTATGAATTTTAGACCTAAATGGCAATAATTAGGTTCTTTAAGATAAATGGATTGTTATTAGTGACTTGATGTAACATTGCGATGTTAATTATGTAATTAACGACCTAATTAGATCCCTCAATCAAAACTAACATAATTAGCATTTTCTCCCTCAAGTATATCGATTGAATCTTAGACTATCATATTAACCAAACAATTATTGATTTTGAACTGCTATTCGTATAATTGTGATAATAAAATCAAATGAGGATTTTGATAGTGGACCGATTTTTTTGGTTAGGTGATGAGGAGTTAGGTCCTGCGGACCAGTAGGATATGACTACAATTTTTTAGGCTACAAAGGTGAAGGTCTACTAATTTGACATTTGCTTCCACCTATCTGTCATTGTGATAAACCCCTAATAGGGTTAAACTAGTTCGGTAGTGTTATTGCATCTTTGTTATTGAAATATGTGATTGCTTGGGATCTTGTTTGTTATCCACTAATTGATCCATACACCTCTATGAGGGTTGTTTCCTTGAGTTTTTTTTTTTATAAGAATTTAGCATACCTATTCTAGTGCTAAGAACTCTTGTTATCTTGCTTGACATTGATCGATCTGAATTCATTATGCTTGTTGTATGTTTGGCCTTGTTGGTTTATTTAAGTCTACTTTGTATATTATTATTTCACCCGATCTATTCTGTTACCATTTCATTATCTGTTATCATTCCGTTATCTATTGCCATTTAGTTAACTATTAACCATTTGTATATTGCTTGTATGGCCTTGTTGACGATTTGCTATTGGTTGTATCAATAGACACATATTTGCGGATAAATTTCGGACAATTGTTCTTAGTTGTTATGCTAGAGACATGCTGTTAGGTTGATCTCAGCTGCTAAGCTCGAGACATGCTGTTAAGCTATTCGCAACTATTGAGATTGGGACATGCCGATATGTTTGGAATGATAAAAATAAAGGGAATTTGAGAGGCATGTTATGTTATAATTTGTTAGATTGCGTATGTTACTCAACTCTATTTTATTCTAACTGTATAATTCGTTGGATTGCATATGAGCTTCAAAATTTTATGGGCCTATCAGATGTGTTGTACATTATAACTTAAGTCTAAATTGGTGACATCTCAACTCAGAGGCTATCATGAGTGGGGTGCCATAGTTTCTATGTGATATCAAATATGTATGGAGGTCCATATAAGTCTAGCCTCAAGGAGGTAGATGTGATTTTCAAAATATGAGGGAATGTATCTATATTTACCCCAAATTTCAAGAAATGCTACTGTAGTTTTCTCTATAATTTTTTAAAATTAATTAGTTAATTAATTAAGTGGATTAATCAATTAATTGATTAATTTGATTTTTTAATTAAAAATTAATTACTAAATTTTATTTCCCTTTGCAATATTAAGCACTATTTTAATTTTTTATATTAATCTTTCTATGATGCTTATTTTATTACAATTACATCCAAACACGGATGGCACATCTAAAAATAGCATAGGGGCATAATGGTCCAACAAAAAGGTCAACGCCTTAGAACAATCAGTTGAAGGGTAAAATTGAATTTTCACAAAATTTCAATGATGACATCAACAAAATTCATTAGTTTAATTAACGATAGAGTTTATTTATTCGACGACAACAAATCATAAGGGAGGTGATTTAATTTCGCAAATTATAGGGAAAGTTTTTGTACTTATCTCAAACTTCCCAATTTGTTGAATCCCAATTTTGATAACAAGTTGGTCAAGGCTTATTAACAAATTCTTTTCATTAACTGGGAGCCCATTCCTTAAGAATGCGCAACTCACCAAGTAATATAATATTTTGGTGAAACACCCAATTTATTGAAGTGAAACAAGTTGATGAAGCTTAATTAACCAATTCTTTATTTATTATTGCGAAGCCCATCTTCAAGGAAACCCAACTCACCAATTCATTAAATATTTGGTGAGGCCCAATTTCAAAAACGAGTTGGTCAACCCCAAGAAACACAATTTTATTTCTTATAAGGCCCCATTTTCTTAATACAGTCCAACTCACAAATTCATTAAAATCTTTACGAAGTCCAATTCTAAAAAAATTGGCCAAGCCCAATTAGTAAATTATCTACATACTACATTAAATGGAAGCACATTTCCTAAAAATAGGCCAACTCACGAATTCACCAAAAGCAAATTCAAAAGCAATCAATTAAATTTTTATAATAATGTGAAGCTCAACTTAAAGGAACCACAACTTAGTAATTAAACATAGAACTTGGTCAAGCCCAAATTTTGAAAACAAGTTGGTGAAGCCTAATTCAACATTTCTCACACAATGTCAAGCTCTTAATGTAAAAAAAACAAAAAAAATGATTTTTAAATGAACCCTAGTTTATCAATTCACCTTTTATATGATGCTGAATTCATTTTTGGGGGAGATCCATAATTTTTGAGGAATAAAATCTGCAACAAATTTAGGCGGGAAATACACTTTGAAGGTTAATTTATTTGACACTCAAAGGCCACAAGAAGCGCCACATGAAGAAAACATTCAACGATACAACAAATATGAAAAAAAAGAGCATATATGTAGCCAAGCTCTACAAATAGATATAAACAACTACTTGCTCATCTACACAAAATTATTACCACTGTACCATTTCAAATTGTCATATCTTTCACACCTTGATCATGTGAAACAATCTTAAATAAAGCCGAAGGGTATTGTTGCAGTGAAAGTTTGACAGAAAAACTCATCTATTTTTTCAAATAGCCACTATTAGATATTTTAATGGCAGTTAACAACAAGATTTACTTGTTGGGTGACAAAACATATCAGAAGCATCATATTAATTTTCAAACAAATGATGATTTTTTTCTATAACTATACGTAACCCAAGGGTAGTGGTGGTAATTACCCTTTATATTAGTTAACATTTTAGTATACAAAGCTTTTGGTTGTTTCTCAAATTATATTTATAAATAATTTCTAAGACTATTTTAAAGTACTCTTTTATATGTTTATGACAAAGAATTTGTGTTGGTGACAGTGCCTTTCTCAACTTCTCTATATAACTGAATATTTATATGTGTTTATTTTTTAAATAATGTAATTAGAATAGTGCAACTTTTTGGCATATGTAAAATACTCGAACATTTTTCTAACTGTTGAAGTTATTTCAATTTTTTCTATCAAATAATGGAATAAATAGTATGTAGTTTCCATAAGGAATTCATTAATTTATTAGTGCGTGTCCTGCGATTTAATTTGTATATGCATAAAAAGGTATTTATTGTGGTTATATATAACATTATATATTTCGGTACGTTTATGTCAATTAGTTGGATTGTTGCTTAGATTTGTACATCTTTTATACGAAAAATATATATTTACCGATAGATAAATAAATATAGTATAGCTTATTTATAAAAACTTGCATTCATAAAATTATAAATTTAAAAATTTATTACTAAATAAATTACTCATTTATATATTAATATGTATTTTATATTTCAATTACTTATATTTACTCTAATAATTTTAACTAAATAATATACTCTTATGGTTATTTTAAAAAAAATTAAGCTAACTTTTTCATCTAATTTTTTGAGGACACAACTATATAAATATTCATAAAATTATTATTTTCACATTTCCAACTAATTAAGACCTAATTGTCATTTCCTTTTGTAATTAACTAATTTCGCAATCTGAACTTAGTTTACAATATTTCCACGTCAAACCACAAGCAAAAACAACGACGTACACTCGTAATAGATGAAGGATGGGACATTTTAGTGGCCATAGTGAAAATTTAATTTTTAAGGAATAGAGGAAAAATAAAGGTGAGTGGTAATATGAATGACGACACGTGTTATTTTTACTAGGAACGAATGCTTCTAGTGATTTTATTATTTTATATTTAGGATGTATATACGTAATTTTTGGAATGACAAATATCAGAATTTTAATGCAATTCATGAGATGAAAAAATTCTTACAACATGTTCTTCGTTTATTTATGTATATTTTTCAATAGTTGGTATATGTACGATGATTTCATTGTCGCTATACAAATTGTTAATTAAAATACAATTGACCTGAACGTCATGTACGATGATGTTGAGATATTTATTTTTGTAAGCAACTCATTAAGTTGATATTTATAATTAGTAACTAAAAGCTATTTATATTGCCAATACACATGGCATTAAGAATAAGTAGTATAATAAGTTAAGGTAAATTAATTTTTATGTCAAATGTTACATTCTAATTGTTATTCGTTAACATGCATTCAAATTTAACTCATGTCTTTTGCTTTGTCCAGAAAAATAACGAGATTCAGAGCAAATGATGCAAGTTCAAGAACCTTTAATTGGGACCAGAGAATCGTGTATGTACATTTAATTTTACATTTTCGCTTAATAAGAATACACAAATGTGTAGCCGCATAGATAAATACTAATATTTGGTGGAAATATTGTTGCTCAGTCACGACAGATTCATTAAAATTAAGATTTATATTAAATTATTTTTACAATTATACGCTCATGAAAGAAATTCAATATATCTATCTATATATATATATAGATATATGTAATTGATATCCTTTTATATATCACTAAAAATATATATATATATAATATTAGTGATAAAATAATAAGTGGCAAAGTAAAAATTCTCATTAATAATATGTATTGAGTGACAATAACTTTTATTTTGTCACTAATAACTAATTTTTAAGTAACAAGAATTTTTAATTTATCACAACATGACTTAATAGTGACAAAAAATAATATTTTAAATTGTTACCATTAACAATTAGTGATACCTTTTTGGCAACAACTTAGTGACAATAAAAACTGTCACTATAATTTATGACAAGATTTTTATTATCACCAAGGGTGTGTCACTAATTATCCATAGTGACAACTTTAAAACTATTTTTGTCACTATTTAATTTGTAAAAATCATTAAAGTGGCAAAACTAAATTTTTGGTCATCTAATATACATAATTAGTGACAGTTTTGGCATTGCTTACTTACAATTTTGCCACTAATTTATATTTCTCTTGTACGGTATTGAGTGAAGATTTATTTATTGTTTTTTTTGTCACTCTATGTAAATGTATAACACAATATGCATCTGATTTGATAATAAAAGTGATATACACAAAAATAAATATATTAATTTATTGAAAATGATATCAAGTATTAAGAAATATATTTTAATTTTCAAAATATCGCATGTTGCAAAGCATATGCCGTAGTAGTAATCAAATAATAATTCAATATAAGTTGTTTTTATTGATGAAATACTAAATGATTAATTGTATATCTTCTATATGTATAGACAGATAATTATTATTTTTAAAATCTTAAATGTAATAAAATTGTTAGTATGGCCTTCACCATATTGAGGGGATCATGTCAAAAGATTTTATATTTTAGAAAATTGGTTACTTATTTATCATACTAATGATTACATGCATATGTATGGATATATTATCATTAAGAAAATGCATGGAATAAAAATGAATTTTTCCATTTTCTACTTCATATTTTTTCTGATGTATGCATGTTTTAAAAAAAAATTATTTTGGAAATCTATGTATAATGTATAACTTCAGAGTTGAAATTTTTTTGTGTGCATAACTTATTCAAGTTGTACCTATTATTTTCAATACTAACGTTCTCAAGTGGAATCTCCATTTTAAGTTTTCAGAGTAAATTTTTCGTCATAAAAATATATCGAAATTGTTGTTGGTAATCAATTGGAACTAAAATAAATAATTTTTGTAAAATCAAATATTTTTAACATTTAAATTATTTTGATGATTGCACCATACTCGTACTAGTAATTAATTAATTATATATTCAACAGTCCAATTAATTGGTGTTTATTTGTCATAAATTATGTCAACTTTGAATAATTAAGTCTTGTTATTGGGACCCATAAATGGACAGTTCAAATTGACTTTTTTCTTTGCTATGCATTATTACTAATGGTGAAGTCTAGTTTTTATATAGCACGCCCATTAATAGATCATTGGCATACATATATCTTTACAAAATCAAATTCTAACAACTAATTCAAACAATCTAATTGGCCATGCATGCATGTTTTGATTCATTAACAACGAAATTTCAGCCAATTGAAAATAGAAAATCAGATTCTGATAATCTTCTTCCACAGATTATATAGTTTGCTCTCTCTCTCTCTCTCTCTCTCTATATATATATATATATATGTGTGTGTGTGTGTGTGTGTGCGTGTGTGTGTGTGTGTTTATTAATTAATTACCACCTTAATTAATTGCGCCCATTATTTATTCAGTCTATTTTCATATGTCAATGAGAAAAACCACAGCACTCTTCCTGAGAACTGTGAGAATGAAGTTTCTCGTTTTCATTTGTTTGTTGTTCTTACATTCTCATTTCATCTTCACTTCAAAGGCTGAATTACAAAAATATGAGAATTCGGGCAAACCCCTGGAGAAAGAAATTAGGTTCCAATTAGGGATGAGGAAGGTGATGATGGAGGACGGCGTCAGAGACTACGCTACGCCAACTACGGTCCAACCAAACACAAAGAGGAATCTGATTGGTTCGAAGCCTCCGGACTGCAGTACAGAAAGTGTCGAATGCGGGGCATGCAAGCCAATTCTCGTCAAAGTGCCTCTGGAAACCGCTTTTTCCAACGAGAATTACTATCCGGAAATTTGGACGTGCTCGTGTAATTGTACGTTATAACTAATGATGAATATAATGCTGGTTTAATTACCGATATATACATATATATATTTGACTAATCGTTCTCTTCTATTCATATTTGATACGCCAATTGCGTACTGCAGTACAAAGTCAAATTATTTGATATTTTTTGATCCGGACTTCACTTCAGAATTAAGTAGTTTTAATCCAAACGAGCAGTTTGATTGAAAGTGTTTTCTCAAATCATGAGAGAATCAGGATCTAAACTTGAAACTGAGTTTGAGTATAAGATTAATAACACTGTTTCCATGCTATGCACAAAATTCTTTAAAAATACTATATCATTAATGATATTATGAATTATTATAACTAGTTTGAAAAAAAAAAAAGAATATGGCGCAAAAATTAAAATATTGAGAAAATAAAAGATATTCATATTGCCAATTAGTGAAATGAAGAAAGAAATTCAATATATCAAATTTACTATTTAACAAATTGAAAAGAGATAAAAGAAAAAAAATTCTAAACTTCCATATATAAATAAAGCTTGTGAACAAGAAGAATTGTTAGAAGATACTTTCGGCACAAAATGAAAACAAATAGAAGAACAAGCACAAGACTAATGGACTAAAAATGAAACTGGTAAAGCTTAGAATTGTTAAATTTGAGGATTGCTTCGAACTGTAAACAAATGATGATCATATAATATTAAGTTAAACTTTTAAAATGTAAACTACTCATAATTTCTTAAAAAAGTCAAAAAAAATCTGTCTTGTTTTAATATTGACCATGGCAAGACAAAAATATGACAGTAAAGATAAAGAATTTGTAAAAAATAAAAAGTAGATCTGTGAAATGATTAGACACATTGGTTTTAGAATAAGCTACTGAAAGGGAGAAGATTAGCATGTAAAAAAGAAAAATAGGGGTAAAATGAACTATTATTTATGCCGATTCACTAAACTTCACACAATTTTTTTATTAGTTTTTTTTTTTTTTATATTTAATTAAGAATTTTTAGTTTATGCTGGCAAATTGAGATCTTTAATTTGTGAATTTCTTTTGTTAGGTTCTTTATAAATTTTGAAAGAATTTATGCCCACAAGCACTAGCATATATGAACTAAAACTAAGAAACGACTCTTGAAATTATAATAAAGCTTGAAACGAATTATAAAATTATTAAAATCAATGAATATATTCCATTTTCAAATTATATAATTAAATGTACCAAAAAATGGAAGGAAGAATTAAATAAATGAATTAATAATTTTTTAAAAAAATAATGGGTAAAGAGATATAAAATGTGTAATAATTTAAATAAAAATAAAATTTAAATGACAGAATTTACCGGGCTGAAAAGAAAATTGTGGCTATTGAATTGAGAGAAATTATAAAAATATTAAAATTAATAAATATTTCTTATTTTATAAGTTATCAAATTAGATGGATAAAATGAATTTAAAAATTTAAAGTGGAGGCACATTCTCCAATTATGTCCACAAAAAACTCAAATTTTATACCAAAAAAATCCTACACCCTAAAAATCACACATATCTCCTCATTTTCTCACTAGATCTACCTTTTATATCACTCATTCATTTATCACTCTCTTACTTCAATCATTCATATATATGTACACACACACATACATAGATATATGAAAATATTAAAATTTTACTAGCTAAAAAAAAATCTAAAACTTATGTTTACAAATTTAATTAAATTAATTGTTAGACAAATGAATTTAATTTAATTAAATATTATTTATATCATTACTACATAATTTATTTATTGAATAACATATTAAATTAATTAAATTTACTTATTAATTAAATAATGTATTAGTTATATTTAATATTTAATGTACTTATTAGATATTATATTTATTCATTTAATAAATAAATTAAAATGTTTTAATTTGATATAATCAATAAATTAATCTTCTTCAAAAAAAATTCTTCATTAAATAATAATCTTCACATTTATTTAAAATCATAATTAAAAAAATTGATTATAGGTGATACTTACATCATAATCTATTAAGTTTAATAAATTAATATTGGTATGCTTAAAGTAATTGTTAGGAAAATTAATTAAATTTAACTAAAATTATTTGGTTATTACTATATAATTTATTTACAAAATAATAAGTTAAAGTAATTAAATAACTTATTAAATTAATTAAAATAATTTATTTAAATAACTTGTTATTTATATATTAATTATGTTGCATATTTTCCATATAATTAAATATTAAATTTATTTATTTAATAAATAATTTAAGATGATGTAATTTTATATAATATAATATTATTTATTATTTAATTTGTTGAATAGTTATTAAGTTTTGTATATACATAAATTATTAAAAAGTTATTTATTTAAATAAATAACTATGTTTTATTTATACATAAATAGAAGTAATAAATAGTTAAATAATTAAATTTTAATTAATAAATAATAATTAATTTATAATTAATGCATAGTAAATAATTTTTTTTTATAAGTCCATATTAATAATAATGATATAATTTGATTTTTTTATAATTAAGATTACATGAATAATTAATATTTATTAATATATATTTTATTCCAAATAGTAAATGTAATGTTAAATTTATAACAATATAAATTTCAAAATAAATAATTAATTAAATTAATTACACATGCATTTCAATCATTACAAATATATATACACACACATCATCCAACTTTAAAAATACATATATATAATATATATAAAAATTACTTTCACCTTATAAACACATGTAAAAAGGAATTGATTTGACATTTATAATAAAGTTTATTTCTTCTCAAAATATAAAAAAATAAACAACTCATTTTTGAGTCATTTTTCATATTTCCTTAAAGCAAAAATAAATACATAGTATATTCTCTAAATTTTCTCACGAAAATCCATTTCCCCAAATTTTTTTTTTCTAAAAAATGGCCAAAAGACAGGTCCTTAGCATGCTCATTCTCAACATTGAAAAACTTAGTTTGAATGTAATTATACTCCTAATTACATACATCTCAATATTCACTCAGAAGCATCTGCATCAGATAACCTTGGCATGGGAACAGCTGCCAGAGGTTCCCTCTTCCTCAACACAATCCCTAATTTTTCTGAAATGTCTAAATACTCCCCCTCAGGCAATTTCCAGTTGAAATTGCTGTCACTAATTATATATATTAAGTGATAAACAGTTTAGTTTTGTTGCTTTAATGATTTCTACAAACTAAATAGTAATAAGAATAGTATTTAAATTGTTATTATAAACAATTAGTAATACACCTATAGTGACAATAAAAATAAAAATCTTATCAAAAATTATAATGACAATTTTTATTGTCACTAGGTCGTTACTATATGGATGTCACTAATTGTTAATAGTGACAACTTAAAACATCAATTTTTGTCACTATTAAGTCATATTGTGATAAGATAAAAGTTATTGTCACTTAAAAAATATTATTAGTGACAACATAAAAACTATTATTATTTAATACATGTTATTAGTGACAACTATAACTTTGTCACTTATTATTTTATCACTAATTTCATATTTTTTTGTAGTGTTCTGCCAACAACTGTATCTAGTTCTTGTTGGGCTTTGATCATCACTTCAAGTTTTTTCATCATCACAACAACGGCAAACTCAATGGTGTTGGAGGTTGTATTCGTGCCTCCCACCACCATATCCTATCACACAATTTAGGGGGTGTTTGGCTAAATTTATTCAAAAGTTCTTTTAAGCTATTATATTTATAAGATATTTTTGAAATTTATAAGATATTAAATCTTATTTTTAAAATACGTTATTGAAGTATTTGAAAAAAATAAGATTTTAAAATTTATGTATATTAGGAAGAATATTTTTGTAATTAAAATAATTAAAGAAAAGAAGCTTGTAAGATATTGAAAATAAGTAGGATTTCTTTACTTTTTCTATATTTATAATATTCTAATATTTTATTTTAAAATTTGGTAAGCTTCTTTTATAAAAAGAAAGTTACTAAACACTTTTTAATTTTTTAAAAGTTTTTAAACATTTTATAAAATATTTTGAAAAACTTGTCAACTGGCCCAAATACTCTTTTAATAATTCTTCAAATGTTAACAGGAAAAGATAAGTGCAACTATAAATTATGCAGGTCAGAATCCAAACAAATGGTGGCAAAAACATACCACGAGCAAGGTTTTAATGTGGCTCATTGTCAGAGAAGTTCTGGTGGCACCTCCATCTCTCAGTTGCAGTAATACTTACAAAATGTCCTTGCTTTCTCAGTCACTCCTTCCATCTTTTTCCATCCTCTGTCCCTAATGCCAAAAAGAATAATTTTTCAGAGCACTAATTGAAACAAAAAGTAATCTTGTATTTTTCTAATGATCTCTCTCTTTCATCATTTTCACAAAGTCTTTTGTATGACTAAAAGTCCCACTAACTGGGATAGTAATCGCCCACTAATCCATTAACTATTGGCATACAATCAATGAAATGAATCCACATGTGGCCCATGTCCCTCTTTTTCCTGGATGGGGTGCAACTCAACTCTTCTCTTAGGTATGGTTCAGCTCCCTTGAGTGGTTTGGTTGCCTCAAGTATAGCTCTGCTCCTTTGGTGAAGCTTGGCCTCCCTTAGTGCAGCATGTTGGCCTAGAGTATAACTGAGCTCCCTTAATGAAGCTCAACCTCCCTTGAGTGTTTTGGCTGCCTCGAGTGCAGCTCAACCGCTTTATCTTAGCTCGACCCACCATAGAAAGGGTTGAAACTTGGTTCTTTAGCTCGAGCTATTACATCCGTATCACATCTCCCCCCAAAATGTAGTTCAAAAGAGGTTTGAACTATAACCAAGTCTGAGCTAAAGGAGAATTATTTAATTAAGGTGGAAAAATAGCTCCATTAACTTCACTAGGACTAGGAAACTTTTTCATCTCACAGCCAAGGTGCAATTCTGCCAAGTCCACCTGCTGAGATGACCCTTGGCTAAGCTGCTATTCCATTTCCTAAAAAATACCTCTTTTTTCAAGATATTGTTGTGGCTGAGGAGATTGGCACCAACATCTACTGACATTTTTACCTTTTTGCAGAAAAGAGAGCCCATTAATTCACCTCTTTCCAAACTCATGTCCATCAAGTGCATTAAATGCATTGCTCACCTTTGTGCATCTCAAATGCCACTTGTACAGCTAAGTTTGAAATTGGGAGCCCAAAAGCCCTTTTTATTCTCCTATAAATTCCCCATCCCCTCTCCACGTTATCCTCCATTTCTCATTTTACTCTTCTTACGCCAAATCCTTTTCGTTGCCACTCACTGCTTGACCCCGGAGTTCTTCCATCGCCATCCCATTCGCGCTTTCTTACTGAAAATGAGCCCAGGTTCTTTCTAAAGATTTGCTCTTTTCCTCCTTTTTTTCCTGCTCTTTTTTTGTTTTAGTTAGTGCTTTTGGAATACCTTTATTTTCTTCATTTATATTTAGAAATCACAGGCTATGTCTACCAACTTAGTTATGGTAGTAATTCTGAAGGGTCAAATCTTAGCATTCCCATGTAGGTGATGCAAAAGACTGAGAAGGGGATGGCGGGTGCGGGTTTACCCTATTACGAAGTTTATTTCTCTAGGATGACCCAACATAAAAGTATTAACTTAAGAGAGATTATGGGCATACCCCTCAAGTATTCAATAGTGGTGCCAAGATCTTCGAATCTACCGCATCTACCTCTTACAAGCTTTCTCTATTTTTACATAGAGCAAATGCGCAACGCTTTACGCTTCCCCATCCTCGAGCTATTGACCTCCATCTCTAGGGGTTTAGGTGTTCTCCTTAACCAATTTACACCCAACTCATTTAAACTGATGATCAGCTTCGTCATCCAATGTAAGCATCTCCAAATAAAACTAACCAACTCACTGTTTCACTCTCTTTTTTATCCAAAATCTTTGGGTTAGGGTTTGGTTTACCTTATATCTTGAGAGGATGTACACTTTCTATCCAAGTATCCTACCTCTGTAAAGCATTGGAAAGAGCATTACATATTCATTTCTTCGCTCGAGCCATGGGGGTTCCCTTTAAAATGGGTAGAATTCTTGCCTAACAAGAGCTTTTCCCATAAAAGATCCTTACTAGGTCAGCAGCAACTTTTAGATAGGTCAATTAGTTGCCAACTATAGCTCTCTTACTTGAAAAAATTAGGTTTTCTCTACCATTTCACTTTGAGTCCAAAAGCAGAGGAGATTACCAAACCATTTGGTATTTTACTTAGCCTTAATACATTTGTTGCGACTTTAGTAGGCTATACCTGACACACTATTATCTTCTCTTCTCTTCTTCCTCTTTTTCTCCTTTTTCTTTTTTTGCAGAAAGATTATCCACTAAGGTATTCCTTTTCGCTAAGGTGACTGCTTAATCAAGGAGGCAAAAGAATAATTGGCCTCCTAAATGAACTAGTGGTGCCAACTCTTCTCGAGGACTAGTAGCCAAGGTATTATCTAAAAAATACCCGACTTCCCCTCTTGAGGCTCCTGCCCCCAAGAGGCCGACACCACTCCCCTAATACACAAAATCTAGTTGAGGACCTCCTCGAGGAACCAAGCTCCCTCAATTGCGATGGAGTTGCCCAAATAACTATCTAGTGACATGCAGCTCAGTTTTGATTGATATGACCTATTCTTTGGGCTGGGATTTCCTTAGAGGTATTTCCACTAGCTCGGACCAACAATTAGCTGACACCATGCCCTTTGACAATCTCCACAACGAATTCACTTTCTATCTATCGAAGGTACATGATCGACTCTCTTTAATGTTGGTAGCTCTATAAAATTACTCATGTTACGCTTAACATTGCATTTTTCAGGCCAGCATTCTCGCCTAAAGCTTCTTAGCTCTATGGGGAAAAGAGCACCAATAGTTAAAGGCTGACTGACAAAGGTTAACAGATAAGCTGAGCAGGCTTCAAGTCGAGGTGGGTAAATTTGCTGAGCCGAAGAAGCAACTCATCTCTCTTTAAGAGAAGAATGATGAGCTGGTCACCAACCTCACCAAATCTGAGCTTACCATGATCGAGCTATTATCCCAACAAGCCGAGGCATCAGAGAGGGCTAAGGGGGAATGGCATTAAGAAGGGCGAGACTCCTTTCTTAAAGTGTTTCTAGACACTAAGGAGAGAAAAACCTTTCTGAAATACTACTGGCAATTATATTTAGCAGAGTACTTGAAAAGCAACAAATTTAAGCAAATACTGGTTAAGAAAGCCTTAAGGTACTACTACCATGGCATCAATATTTGCGTAGACTAGCTGGAAGTGAGAGGTATATTAAGGTTCAATCAATTGGAAAAAAATGTTCATCGCATATATAGCCTTCAGTCTTTCCCATCAAACTCAAAATATGAAAAAGCTATCAGTGCTAAAGACGAAGGCACATTTGTGGAAATGTCCTTGCCCAGAAGCTATATTACATGACCAAGCTATCCACCATAATCAAGGCTCCTATTATAGTTGAGCTTTCTTGTCAGACTGACAACCCTACTGAGGAAACTCTAACTAGTGCGGTTACCTCCAATATAGCCATAGATCTCCCAAATCATCCTTTACCTTGAGAGTAGTACTATTTTTTACATAGCAAGCAGTTTTATGGCTCATGTTTTTTGCTCTGGCATGCTTAAAGATTGTATATCTTTTGTAAGAAAGAGATGAATAAAACTTTTAGATTACCAAGTATTTTTGCAATAGGTATCACCTTACCTCTTTGAATTTTAGCCATACCTTTTTTTTTTTTACCTCTCTCGAGCTAACTTGGCATTTGCTATACACTTGGGCATCCATCCATTATGTTGTTTAGCTAAGCTAATTTCAATTATGCATTTGTCATCTTTGCTTGGACATTCGTTCATTATGTTTAGATCAGCTGGGCTATTTTCAGTTTGGCATTCGCCATTTTTATTTGGACGTTCATCTACTTTGTTTAGATCAGTCGAGCTGATTTTAGTTTAGCATTAGCCATCTTAGTTTGGACGTTCATCCACTTTATTAAGATCAGTCGAGCTTATTTCAGTTTGGCATTCGCCATCTTCGTTTAGACTTTTATCCACTTTGTTTAGATCAGTCGAGATGATTTTAGTTTGGCATTCACTATCTTTGCTTGGACATTCATCCATTATATTCAGCCGAGCTAATTTTAGTTGGGCATTCGTTATCTTTGCTTGGACATTCGTCCATTATGTTTAGATCAGCTGAGCTAATTTCAGTTGAGCATCCATCATCTTCGCTTGGACACTCATCCGTTATGTTTAGATTAGCCGAGTTTATTTCAGTTTGGCATTCACCCTCTTTGCTTGGACATTTGTCTATTATGTTTAGATCAATTGAGCTGATTTTAGTTTGGCATTCGCCCTCTTGGCTTGAACATTCGTTTGCTATGTTTAGATCAGCCAATCTAATTTCAGTTTGGCACTCACCATCTCCGTTTGGACATTTTTCAACTTTGTTTAGATCAGTCGAGCTGATTTTAGTTTGGCATTTGCTATCTTTGCTTGGACATTCATTCGTTATGTTTAGATCAGCTGAGCTGATTTCAGTTGGACATTCATTCATTATGTTTAGATCAACTAAGTTAATTTTAGTTTGGCTTTCGCCCTCTTCACTTGGACATTCATCTGTTATGCTTAGATTAGATGAGTTCATTTCAGTTTGGCATTCACCATCTTTATTTGGATGTTCGTCCACTTTGTTTAGATTAGCTGGACTGATTTAGGAGAATAGAAATGATTGAATTTCAAAACTACTTACAAGAAATTGAATTTGACTCAACTTATGAAAAAAAAAGCTAACGTAAAATCGGACTAGTGATGCAAACTCCAATAAAAAAAATTACATGTAAAAATGCCTAAAGTTTTGTACGTTCCACGGGTGAGCTGTTATTTTTCCTTCAACTGTTTCCAACTCATATGCTCCTCCCTTCAACACTTTAATCATCTGATAAGGTTTTTCCCAAATCAATTCTAGCTTTTTGACATTTTTGAATGCCTCTGCTCTTCTCAACACCCAATCTCCCACCTGGAAACTGCGAGGCTTGACCCTCCTATTGAATGTGGTTTGCATCCTTTGCTTGTACTTAGCCAGTCTAAGGCAAGAATTTTCCCTTTTTTCTTCAATCATATCCAATGAAGTTTTAAGCAACTTCCCATTCTCCTCAGGATAATAGCCCAATACTTGATGTGATTCTAGACCTACCTCGACTAGGATCAATGCATCCACACCATAAACCATACTGAAGGGTGTTTCACTGGTTAACACTTTTGGTGTAGTTCTATGTGCCCATAGTATGCTGGGAAGTTAATCCACCTAACCACCCCCAAATTGGTTTAACCTTTTCTTCAAACTTCTCAAAAGATCACGATTAATGACTTTTATTTGCCCATTAGTTTGGGGATGAGCTACAATGCTGAAGTGTTGGATTATTTTCATCTCTTTGTAGCAGGCTTGCACCTTGGCCCCTTAGAATTGTCTTCCATTGTCCGAGATCAACTCCCTAGGGATGCTATATTGACATACTATATTTTTTCATAGGAATTTGAACACTTCATTTTTACTTATCTTAGCTAGTGGCTCCGCCTTTACCTACTTGCTAAAGAAATCAATTGCCACCAATAGAAACTTTCTTTGTCTAGCTGCCAGGGAAAAGGCCCTACGATATCTATTCCCCATTCAGGGAAAGGGTAGGGAGCACTCATTCTATGCATTAGCTCAGCTGGTACAAAGTTGATTTGGCCGTGCCTCTGACACTTATCACATCTCTTCACTAACTCTTCTGCATCAGCTCAGATAGTAGGCCAAAAGTACCTCGCTCGAATTGTTTTGGAAACTAGTGTTGTCCAGCTTAAATGATTCCCACAGCACCCTTCATGAATTTCTCGTAGGACATATTTCCCTTCTCGAAGGGATAAACACCATAGTAACGGCTGAGGAAAACCCTTTTTGTACAAAGTCCATTTACCATAGTGAACCTTGTCGCTCATATGCGCAACTTAGGATCAGCCCCCCGGGTTATCTCCCTATAGGTATTGTATGATAGGCATTTTTCAATCTTACCCCTCTTTCATAATGAGAATTTATGCTTCAAGACTCCTTTTGTCCAACTCCTGGATAGTTATTCGTCAGGTGTTGCACTCAGCTAGGGAGCTACCTATCTTGGCCAAACAATCTGCCGTGCCATTTTCCTCCTAAGGGATCTAGGTTATTTGAAGCTCAACTAGCTGCTGTTTTAACTTATCCACTAGTCACAGGTATTTGTTCATCCTAACCTCCTTGGCTTCATACTATCCTTTGACCTGCTTTGTCACTAATTGTGAATCAGTGAACATCTGGACACGTCGAGCACCAATCTGTATGATTATTCTAACACCATATATTACAGCCTCATACTTTGTTTTGTTATTAAAGGCTTTAAAATATAACTTTATAGCAAACTCCATCTCCTCCCCTTCAGGATCAACAACCACAATTCCAGTTTTGCTTCCACCATGTCCAGATGATCCATCAACATATACCTCTACAGGCCTTGATCCCCTATTGTAGATGCGTCTGCAACAAAATTTGCCAAAGCTTGTGCTTTTATGGCACTCTCAGAAGCATAGCTAATATCATATTCTCCCAACTCCACGGACCATTTAACCAACCTTCCAGCTATGTTAGCCTTCCCAAGAGTCTACTTTAGAGAGTGGTTAGTACGCACGACTATGGGATGAGAGAAAAAAATAAGGCCTTAACTTTCTTATCGTGACCATCAGAGCTAGTGTCATCCTATCAATTTTTGGGTATCTCAGCTCGGTAGCATGCATAATCTTGTTAACATAGTATATCAGCCTCTACACAATTCTATCTTTCCTCACAAGCACTGCACTCACTACCTGCTCAACCACTGCCAAACACAAATAGAGGGTTTCTCCTAGAAGGGGCTTCATTAGTAGAGGAAGTTTGGCTAAGTAGGATTTCAACTCTTCAAACACGCGCTGTGTTGTTTCTCCTACTCAAACTATATCATCTTTCGCAATATCCTAAAAAAGGGTAGACTTCTATCGGCTGACCGAGATATAAATCTACTTAGAGTAGCTATTCTTCCGACCAAACTTTGGACTTCATTCACGATTCTTGGAGGACTCATCTCCAAAATAGCTCAAATTTTCTCCAAGTTAGCTTCAATTCCTCTTTCAATCACTAAATAGCCTAGAAACTTACCTCTTTTGACTCTGAATGCACACTTTTTTGGGTTTAGCTTCATCCCATACTTGCACAAAGTTTTGAAGGTCTTCTTCAAATCTCCAACATAATCAACTTGGCTTGCACTCTTCACCAGCATATTATCAACATATATTTCCACATTTTGACCGATATGATGCTTGAACATTCAATCCACTAGCCTCTAGTACGTGGCTCCTGCGTTCTTTAGACCAAAAGGCATGACCAGATAATAGTAAGTTCCCTGAGATATAATGAAACTTACTCACTTGCGATACTTTGAGTTGAGGAAAATTTGATGATAGCCCTATTAGGCATCCATCATGCTGAGGAGTTCGCACCCAAAAGTAGAATCCACTAACAAGTCAATCCTAAATAGAGGGTAGAAATCCTTCGGACAAGTTTTGTTTAAATCATTGAAATCTATGCACACCCTTTACTTGTGTGCATGTTTTGGCACCAATACCACATTGGAGATCGACTTTGGGAATTGGATTTCCATGATATGCCCCACATCTAGAAGCCTTTCTACCTTCTACTGGATTATGTGATCCTTCTTAGGATCAAAATGCCTCTTCTTCTACTTGGCCTGACAGCCAGGTCTACATTGGGCTTGTGCTTGGCTATTTTTGGATCTATCCCTATGAGGTCTTTAATAGAAAAGGCAAAAGCATCCACATAGTCTCTCAATGCAATAATTAGCTCTACCTTTAAGTTTGTCTCATAGTGGGAACCTATCTGTGTGGTCTTGCTAGGGTCTCTTAGAACCAACTCTATTAATAGAAGCTTTCCCTCTAGTTTGATTTTTTGTTACCTTTTTACGACTAGGGGTGCACTGTACCATTTTGCCTTTGCTTACAACTGACCTCATCATTTTTATGGCATCCTTTTCATATTGCATCCACATAACACTTTCTAAAAGTGTACTAGTCTCTCACCACTTCTTCTACCAGTCACTCCACTATATATTTTAGCTTCATATGGTATGGGGAAGCTATCACCTAGAAGAGCTGCAATACAGGCCTGCCAAAAATCACATTATATGCTGAAGAAGCATGGACTACTAAGAAATTTATCATATAATTTTTTTGGTATACTTATGTTCCTAGGGAGACTGGCAAGGAAATTCATCCCCTAAGATGAACTGCCTCTTCTGAATAAAGAACGATGTTTCTACTGGCTTAAGAATGGAAATTTTCAAATCCATCTATTGAAAGCATCATAGAAAAGGATATCTACTAAGTTGCCTTTATCAACAAAAATGCAAGCCACTTCGAAGTTAGTTATCATTGTTGTAATAACCAAAGCATCTTGATGAGACAGACGCAAAGTTTTCAAGTCCCCTGGTCTGAACTAAATAATTGGGATGTCATTAATGCTAGAGATTGATTCCATCTCCATATTTCTATACGCTGCAACCCAGGCCTTGGATCTCCTATCTCGATGAGTGTCTCCCTTAATTGGACCTCCTAAGATCATGTGAATCACCCCTTTGATAGTCCTATTTTTAACTTTATTTTTTCTATTAAGTTGTCGCATTTTTGGTTGTCCCTCCTGAACTTGTGCGGGGTGCTTATCTCTGCCTCCAGCTCCCGCCCCAAGCACAAATTCATCCAACTACCCATCTCGAACCAGTTATTCTAATTCATTTCGTAGGTGATCACATTCCTCTGTCATGTGCCCGTACTCATTATGAAAATGATAAAACCTATCAAACCTGGGATGTCTTGGCAAGTATTTATAAAAGTATGGCCGTTAAAACAGGTTAAGATGCTCGATAGCTTGCATAACTTATTCTCTAGGTAGCCGCAAAGGGGTGTAGTAATCAAATTTTAGCCCCATCATTAGTGGAACTTTCGCTTGTCGCATAGGTGTAGCTCTAGGTCTCTCTATCTATTTAGATTTTTTATTGGCAAGATTTTCTTTCCTGTCCTTTCTCTTCTCTTTTTACTCTCTCTCTTTTACCTCACAGTCCTCCTTTTCGTAAATATACTTCTCTGCCCATCTTAGAAGCTCATCATAGCTTTTTGCTGGTTTCTTACTCAATGACCGGAAGAAAGGACCAGGTCATAGTCTTTGAGCAAAGGCACCACTCAATAATTCTAGAGTAGCCGACAACACCTCTAAGGCAATTATAATGAACTGCTTCACAAAACTTCTCAAGCTTTCATTCTCCTCTTGCCGAAAGGAAAGTAAGCTCTGCGCACTCCTGCAATAATATTTGTTACTAGTGAATTGATGTAGAAAGTTTTGTGTGAATTCATCGAATATATAAATGGATCAAGGTGGTAATTACCCAAACTACCTCTAAGCAACCCCTTAGGGTGGTGAGGACAGTCATGCACTTCACTTCATTCAAGAATTGATATAGTAGGAACAAGTTTTCAAACTTGCGCAGATGATCAGCAAGGTCAGCATTACCTATATACCTAGGCATATTGAAAGACTTGTGGTTCTTTGGGAATAGATCACACAATACTTCAACAAATATTGAGGCCTTGACCTTTTCTCCCGTCTTCCCTTCTATCCTTTTTCTCATTTCTTCCATCTTCGCTACCCAATTCGATTAGGGCTTGTGTCTCCTATCCAAGCCATGTCGCACTATGATCTGACTTTTTGCCATTGCTTCTACATCTACTAAATGGGTGGGGATCTCCATGTCTGCCTCCTTGGGTATGTCGCCTGCATCTTTTTTTCTTGGTTCATCTAGTGTTCCTTTTGCTAGTACCACTATTACCTCTTATCCTTTTATAACCAACCCTGGATTACTAGAAAAAGGTGGCCTAACTATCACCGTGCCCTGCACAACTGCTCCTAACACCACGGTAGCCCTGGGACATGGTACAGGGGTTTTGCCCGAGGGTATGTGCGCTACCAAAGTGACTGTCACCCTTGCTTAAGGTATAAAGTTAACCAACCCTTGTAAAGACACTGGAGTTTAAAGGGCAGAATATTAGGTGTTATTCCTGATAGATAAGAAATGGCTATAGGGTATGGCGGCATTAGCAAGGGGGGTGCATGCATGGCTTCAGTAGATTAGGTAGCGGTGATAACACCAAATGTTGACCATAAAAAGTTGGCCAACTATTCTGTAGTCATTTGTCCTACCATCAGAGATACTGGGGTAATCCTTTCTTCAGTAACTGCCACTTGTGCCATCATAACTGAGGGCATGGCGGCTACAGCTATGGCTACAGACGTCTGCTCACTCTGCGACACCATCCTCATACCTGTCTCTCCGTTCTCTTCTGAATTTCTCATTCTCACATCTTAACTCCTAATCTAATTTCCCATAAATGGCACCAAATTGATGCCAAAATAAATAATTTTTCAAAGCACCAATTGAAATAAAAAGTAATCTTGTATTTTTCTAATGATCTCTCTCTTTCATCATTTTTACAAAGTTTTTTATATGACTAAAAGTCCCATTAACTGGGACAATAACTACCCACTAATCCACTAACTATTAGCATACGACTGAATCAATGAAATCTATGTATGGCCCATGTCCCTCCTTTCCTGGATGGGGTACAACTCAACCTTTCATTTAGGTGTGGCTCGGCTCGCTCGAGTGGTTTGGTTACCTCGAGTGCAACTCTGCTCCTTTGGTAAAGCTCGACCTCCCTTGGTGTAGCATGTTGGCCTAGAGTACAACTTAACTCCCTTAGTAAAAGCTCAGCCTCCCTTGAGTGGTTTGGCTACCTCATGTGTAGCTCAGCGGTTTATCTTTGCTCGGCCCACCATAGGAAGGGCTAAAACTTAGTTCTTTAGCTCGGGCTATTACATCCACATTAGTCCCATTATTTCATCAAATATTCGCTCAAGTTTCACAATCATCCTCTTCATTTTCTTCTTCATACCTTGCCAATCCAACCAGGCAAGACTAGGAAAAAAAATTTAAGACATTAAGCTTCCCCAGTAGGTCTATAATATCTACCACCACTTGCCTAAACTCAGCTTTGATGATGGCCCTTTCCTGACCCTGTATTGTTCCACCCCATAACATGTTGGTAATCACGCTGAGAACACTCAAGAACATTTGCTCACTAACATTTACTAAAGAGCCATTTAAACTGCATAAATACTTGATAGTGTTTTGCACTTCTTGTTTTCTATAAGAGTAGAATGCATCGAGCATGGCATGGCCAAGCATGTCATGCATGTAGACCTATCTTAACATCATCCATTCTGGTCCATATGGTGTAAAAACTATGTTGTGGCTACCATATTCCATTGCTGTGATCACTGTTGGAACATCCCGATTGGCAAAGGTAATATCATTCTCTTTTAGTACCTCATGTGCCATGGCCAGTGAACTTATCACTATGCTTACCTTTCCACCAAGCCTCAATAATAAGATAGGTCCATATTTCCAGGCTAGGTTTGTGAAATAGGAATGGAGTTCAAGGTTAAGAAATGAGAGGTTGCCTTTAATAGGCAGGCCTTTAGGGCCTAGTAGCAATGGATATTGGTTCTTTTTGGAGTATTTGACAAGAAGACATGTATCCCACATGACTGTAAGGATAGAAATAGCAAAGAAAATAACTATTTGTGCATCACCATTAGTTAATATCCCCCCACACAATGCCCAAGCATTGTAGAAAAAAGTACTTGGCTTCTGCAGACCAAGGGCAGTTGTTGCCATGGCATGTAACAAATATGGTTCATCGACATGCCGATATATTAGCTAGAATGGGCGTTTTGGAATCGGATCACCCATTAGCATTCTATTGTTTCTATTGTTAATGGTTAGGACTTGCCATGGGCATGCTAGATCGATAAATTGGGTGGAATGCCGTGACAATCCAATTTAACAAAATGTCATGGCATTTCAGAACGAAACACCAATTGGAATGGAGAAGAAATGTTAGAAAAGAAAGTTTAGGAGGGAGGGTATGAATTTAAGGGGAAGAAATGAGAATTAAGATATTTTTTAATTTTATATAATGAAATATCTTCTCTAAATCAAGACGTGTGGATGCCAGAAGTGGGAGGAGAGTGGTGGCAGCAAAAGGGGATGGCCGCAATGGTGGCGATAAGGTTGGGCATTGACTTACAAAGATTTCTCTTTGAAGAAGATGACTCCTCGTAAGATGACTTCTCCTTTTCGTTCTTTCCTTTTTTTTCCTTTTCTTTTAATTTTATTTTTATTTTGTCAATTTAGATATATTACTTGAATTTTCTATTTTATTCATTTAATGTTGAATTTTATATGTGTTTTTTAGTTTCTAAGTATGAAATTATAATAACAATAAAATATTTATATACTTTTACAGTAACTAAATTTAAGTATTAAATTTATATTAATTTAAAATATAATGTTTGCAATTTATGTAATAATTTTAAATCTTAAATTTTTAATTATTTGGAAATTTATTTAAGATTTACAAAGAGAGAAGAAAATTATATAAAATTAATATTTTTAAATACTTTATTTTTTTATTGAAATTTTAAAAAGTATAAATATTATTAGTAAAAATGTAGTATGTATATATAAGTTTATATTACTATATAGAATGAATATAAAAGTTTTAATTAATTATTATATTCCGAAAAGTTAAAAATCATTGCAATTAAAATTTTAGAATATTTTTATCTAAATATATTTCTTCACATTACTCTAATGAATTTAATAGCGTCTTTGTACATTATTGTATTATTTTTGGTATTATTAATCATGTAATTTCATTAGATTTTATCAACTTTACTTTTATTGTGATGTAGAATATTTTTTCAATATCTATGTACTTGTAAATTGAATGGAGAATTTATAAAGCATTATCATCAGTATTGTAACAGAGCTTATATAATTTATTACATCAATTTATAGCACTCAAAATTATGCAAAACACCTAATATAAATGATAGTAAGTATTTTTACATGCATTAAAATTTTCAAGAATTTTTTTAAAATTTTTTGAGTACTTTAAATGACAAAATGAGTGGAACACCCGCAACCGTTGGACAACATTGCAATGGAATAGAAATGGTAGCTTCTGTTTCAATTCTCGCGACTGTTTCTGCGAGCCATGGTAACAAATGGTGCAATGAGTCCCCATAAAATAGCTGAAATTAAGGTTGAGAAATTTGAATGATACAAATTACAAGCGTAGGTGAAGACAGAAAGGCATCAGCCGGCTGGTTACAGGGAATAAACGATATCTAAAGGTAATCTTCTTCTAGTGTATTTTGTTATTTTACCAAGTTCTGTTTTGTCATGATTGATGCTAAATTCTGATGATATATCCACTAGAAGAAGTCCCTTGAATTTGAACATGAACTAATAGAATATTTCACTGAAAGAAAGCTGCTTTGTTTCTGTTGTCTCTTTCCACAAGGGAATCTACAAATGAACTCAACAAAGTATTGGAAGCATTTCAAGTTAAGCCAACTCATCTCAATCTGCATAAACTTTTTTTATTCACACGGTGACTGTCAGCATGAAAGAAAGTAAGCACACTTTTTGTCAGCAATTTTTTGTGCCATCCGGAAAAGGTCTAAAAGCAAAGCATCACATAAACTATTGTGGAATTTTGAATTGTTAGAAACTATCAGGCAGAGTAGAGACAGATCTGCCTGTTCCAAGAAATGTCTATAGTTAACTAAAGGGAATCCTCTGCCTTGTTAATTCTTTGATCTTAACAAATTTGGATTTTAAATACATATTTTTATGCTCCTTTCTCATCCTAACAGACAACATATGGATATAATTTTATTTCCAGTTGGGCCTTCACACTGGAAGAGATGCCCTCAGCATATGAATGAATAGAAGAACAGGGCAAAGTTCATGAGGATGCCCGTTTGGAACCATATAAATGAGCTGACGGAATTAGAATTAGAATTTCATAAAATCTTTCAAAATTTGTGTGAAAATATAATTTATTCAGATTTCTGTGGCTTCACTTCCTTGATACCAAACACTATGAGAAAGAATTTAAAACGTACCCCTCACATCGTATATGTGTTTATTTTTATTTAGCATATTTAGTCAATCCAGAAAGTTAAGGAAATGGATTTTGCGCACAATAGACAAATATAGCGTTCAGCAAATTTCTATATGAAATGACTTATAATCACAACATAGCATAGTATGCCATTTTCATTTCAACGTAAATATTTAAATAACAATCTAGAACCCCTTATGCGGTCGTAACTGCAGCATTGTTCTTGGAAAATATGCAGGCTTAACGGTTATTCATAGAGGCTAGGATTAGATAATCTTGGAGTTGGGATTGCAACTAATGGAACCTTCTTCTTCAAAACAATCCCAAACTTCTCAGATAAGTCCAATTTTTCTCCTGCCGGCAAACTCCAGTCAAAAGAATGAACCAATGAAGCAAGTGAATGCATGAACATCCTCTCAGCCATGGCTGTTCCAGCACAGATCCTCCGTCCGGACCCAAAAGGGAAATAATTGAAGTCATTTCCACTGTAATCCCATTTTCCATCCGAAAACCGTTCAGGACGAAACTCCAAAGGATTATCCCAAAGGGAAGGATCCCTGTGGATTGCCCACACATTGACAAAAACACGGGCGCCCTTGGGGATTGTGTATCCAGCGACATTGCTTGTGGTGCTAGGGCAGTGAGGGATTAAGAGTGGGAGTGCTGGATGCAAGCGCAACACTTCTTTCATCACCGTATATAAATATGGGAGCCTGTTAATATCAGATTCCTCTACTATGTTGTCTCTACCTACCACCGTCTCCAGTTCTTGCTGCACTTTTTTCAGAACTTCAGGTTTATTCATCATCTCAGCCAAAGCATATTCGACCGTGTTAGATGTTGTGTCCGTTCCGCCTACCACCATGTCCTGTACCCAGCAAAATCATTGTTTGATGAAATCATATAACATTTTTAACTCGAAAATCATCAGTAGCAAGCAGAGGATTTTTGGTCAACCCAATGTTCAATTTATGTGACTTGGATTTGTTGACTAAAGCAGCTATGGCTTCTAGAAAGTTGATGCTTATTGTAGATTGAAATTTTGACCACTAGTACTAATAATTTGATTAATGTTGGTTCTCGCTTCTTAGTCAAGTTGCCCAACTGGAAAGTTGAAATACAATTTAGAGGATATGGTCAAGTGACAGAAGAATTTATGAGTTATCACTTATCATGAATAGATAATCATTGTATGAACATACAAGTATTTAAAGCTGAGCAAATTTTTTGTAGCACCCACAAGTAGGAAAGATGTGGCTAGGCCATATATCTTTGAATGTAACTGTTCAATTTTTGTTGTATGATTGTCGACCAGCTAGGACTATTCCTTTTCTTCTTGTCCCATTTTTTTTTCTTTTCTTTTCAGTTGCCCATGGGATGAGGGGGGCGGCGGCATTATTGTAGGTGGACAAGCTGGCCAATGCTCAAAAAAGGCAAAAAACAAACCTTCCTACCCACGAACCAACGACCCTGTTAATACGTTACATGCTTTTCTTATATCAAATATTAATAAGCCAAACATAGCATGTTATTATAGACTAAGCATGGCCATGAAAGTAGACTTGAGCTCAAGCCTCAAACTGGAAAGTTTTACTATATTTGTGTATGTACAGAAGCCGCAATTAAAGGCTGTATTTATATGAAGAAGAAAGATAAAAATAGAAAGCCGTTTGACAATCTAACAAACAAACTAACTAGTAACTAATGCTAACAAGTAATAATTGGTCTGAAAATTCTCTGCATGAGGAAGGTGACCGTACATGATGTGAACCCATACATGTTAAGGGATTAACCATGAAAATAAAAGCAGAAATCATATGGGCGGTGCTTTTTGTGTGCATTTTATTAAGGAATTAACAATGGAAGCAATACTTTGTAGGATCATCTTCTAAAAACGAAATAATAATAAAAATATGTCTTGTCCATTATGAATAGTGTTCTAATATATAAAATTTACTGTTAAGTTTCTTAATCAATGACATGGATTTGAAAATCATGATTTTACAATAAGATCTGATAGAAGCATACCATAAGTAAAGCTTTGAGATGGGTCATGGTAAACGGCGTCTTGGCGTCTCCATCATCTTTCAGCTGCAGCAGAACCTGCAGAAAATCCTTGCCTTCCTTGTCCCTATCTCCCTCTTTGATCCCCACTTGCCCATTTATTTTCAACCGTTGATCAATGATGGTCTCAAAGATCTTATCAAATCTGCGCGCCAAACCTTTCATCTTCCTCTGGATACCCTGAAGATCAAATCTCTCCAAAGCCGGATAGAAATCCGACAAATTAGGCGTGCCCAACAAACTGGTCATCTCTCCAACCACTTGCTTAAAGTCAGCCCCAAGACTCGCCCTCTCCTCCCCTATCACCGTACCGCCCCACAACATGCTTGTAATCACATTCAGCACGGTCAAGAAGATCTGCTCGCCGACATTAACCGGCGATCCAGCCTGGCTGTACAAGTGCTTAATCGTCTGCCGAAGTTCCCTGCGCCTTAGGACAGAGGCAGAATCCAAAGTGCTGTTGCTAAGCATTTCACGCACGCATACTTTCCTCAGCATCCGCCACTCGGGTCCATATGGGTTCCAGACTATGTCCGAGCCACCATATGCGGCCTCTCTGCCAGCCACCGGCACGTCTCGGTTGGCAAAGGTGGTGTCTTGATCCTTAAGTACTTCCTTGGCTAAGGCTGGGGAGCTGATGACCATACCAATCTTTTTGCCGAGTTTTAGTGTGGAGATGGGGCCATAAGCTTGTGCAAGACTGGTGAAGTATACGTGCAGCTCAGGGTCCAGGGACAGGAGATTTCCTAGAAGGGGCAAGCCCTTGGGACCTGGTGGGAGTGGTGCGTTCTTGTTGCTGGATTTCTGGACCACCAATAGCAGAAACCATAAGACGGCGAGGACACCGATGGCAGAAGTGAGCATCAGCCGAGATTGATCATCAGATAAGATATGCACAAATTTGGCGTACATAGTGAAGGAATTGCTAAAGCAAATGAAAGGGATAATTGACATCTAGTGGGACTATTATTCATTTAAATCGCCTTATTGAAGGGATTGGACGGCACGCATCCTTTTTCTTCAATGATAAAAAACAAGCAATTAGTTACAGAAGACGGACAAAACTGTTTGTTCTGGAATTTGTTAAAAGACGGCAAAACGGATCTTCTAGGATACATCAGATTGGCAAATATACAAATGGTTCTTGTGGTGAAGATGGTTTGCCTACTAGTACTTGTAGTTATGTTTTAAGAGTAAGTTGGTTGATATATGATGTTGCATAAAATTAGATCTGTTAAAATCACTAAAAAGTAGCTTGTGTACCAAAAATTTGAGCACATATGAAGAGATAGTGCTCGACTGCTCAAGTTTATAGATAAACGATTTGATGCCTTTTTATTGGTTTTAGAGTTTTTTTTATTATTATTATTTATACATACATGCTAAATATCTATTGGTTCGAATTTCAATCTCACATGTGTGTAAAACTTATGGCACTGGTTTAAATCTACCCGACTTTTAATTATAAAAATTAGTATTTATAATAATCGAATTATTGGTGGTTTTGAGCTCATTAGGCTTAAAGGGTTTATTTTAAGCAGACTTAATGGTCCATTTTGATCAACCCTATTAATTCTTTTATTAGACTTTTTTAAAATTTTAAAGAAGTAAATCAATACCAAAACACATATGATAAGATATTTCTATCATATTTTTGTTTGTATCTTTTTGTGGGGGTACTGTTAGGTCCACGTTGCTGGTTGGTACAATTAAGTGATAAAAATGAGCTCTTCAGAATACAAACATAGTAACTACGGACACGATAAGATGTCAGAGGCCATTTTTATTTTGAGGGAACGACAAGATGCGTAATACAATGTAATTTGGCTGTACTCAGCTGATTGGTTAGTTTCTTCGGCAATTCTATCATCCGGCAGCTTTATGTACATACCGGATGGCTATCAGAAAAATCTGAATCGTAGAAATGGCTGGATGGAATCTGGACCGTTGTTTACTGTCCGAGATAAGAAGATTTGGGGAAAAGGTGTCTTTGACGAGGATACCTTCTGAGATTAAAAAAAGAAACAAAGAAAGAGGACTGAGGGCTTCCCCTCCAACGCATTCTAGTTGAGAGATCAAGTTTCGCTCCCATGGGCGGCGACTGAGTGAGGGCTTAGGCGCATTACAGTTGAGATATGCAGTTTCTCTCCCATGGCCGGTGACTGAGTGAGGGCTTGGACGCATTCCAGTTGAAATATCAAGTTTGTCGAGCATGGGCTTGGCCTGAGTAACGTTAATTTCTTGAAGGCCTGGCTGCCGAAGGTTTGTGGAGATTTGAGGTCGATTTCGATTTCGGATTTCTGGGTGCAGTCATGCTGGAGGCGATCCGATGTTCTGTTCCTTATTTCTTCTTATTGTAAGCAGATTTTTACGTTTCCTGTAGCTACTTTCTTTACGTGCGTGCATAATTTTCTTGGTTTTGTGGACTTACTGCTTGTAATAATTTTATTTTATTTGTGTATGAAATATAATTTATGGCTGTTGTCTGAAGTTATTAAGTTGGCTGAAACTTCACCGAAATTGTGAGAGTCTGCTGTTGTACGCATAGTTCCCGATTTACATTGGAATTGAGTGATGATTGAGATAATTTTTCAGACAACTTTTCAGTTTTGTAGGGAGATCCCAGTTGGAATTTTAAGTGACAATTTTGTAAATAAGCTGATAGCATTGATTTTTAACGTATAGGAGCAAAATAGCAATGCTTTTGTGTGTAAGCACTTTGAAGAAAGAAGGAAATAGATCCTTTTTGTGCAGGGTTGAGGCGCTGAATTTCTATTTCAATGAGTAGTTATTCTTTGATTAATGAAGATAAAGTTTAGTGACATCTTTTCCAGCCAGTTTTAATGATTCTACATTAATAACTCTTGTTCAACTCCTTTTAAGGTTTAGACTCGTTGGTTTCATGGCTCTTGACCCTGTGCCCATTTGAGAAACAGGCTGAAAGTGGCTGGGGAAGTACTGTCTGTAATCTCCCTCTATTGCTCATTTAGAACATTTTCTCATGACTAATAGGCAATAGCCAGGTGCATTTGGATTTTCTTTTCTAGGTTTGGTGTATCTAAGAGATTCTCGTCATCAATTTTCACAAGATCTGTGCCAAGCAATATATCTCGTCCTCCATTGACTGGATAGATAATGATAAAGGATCCTGAGGGGCTGAATTGTTTGAAGAAGTATGTATCTTTACTTTTAATTCTGTACACAAATGAGGTGTGGTCCTATGTGCAACTAATTGCTTTTGATGGAGATGCAATATTATATGGAATGAATTAGCTAGTACAAACAGGGAAACAATCAGCAGCTTGGGGTGATAACTTTATTGTTGTTGATCCAATTGAAGGGGCCCCCAACATTCTGTACAATGCCGATTTCAAGACCAATGGGTGCAAGGGCAGTGGTTAGATGCTACAAAAAGTCCTAATTGACTACTGCATGATGGTAAAAATTGCGTGATTACGTGCAGTGAATTTAGCGAAAGGGTGAGAATTGGCAATCAAATCCCATCATTAGCGAAATTAAGCCAATTACAAGCACAAGCATGAATCATGCATGAATTCCCAATGCCCGCAATAAGGAGAATGCAAAATTGACATTCGGATAGACCAAGTTAGGAGTCCTGTTATCAACAAAATCTTTAGCTTTACGGCCCCAAACTAGATGAAAGATCAAGTCAGCTTTGAAACAAAATTACAAAATCTAAACCACAGTCAACTCCCAGGCTTGAGAAATTCCTCACAATCTCCCATTTATCAGGCACTCAGTTTGTTAATAGAATTCAACAATACGATCTAGTAAGCAAATTAAACTAGCATAATGTGCATCAGCCATGAGATCCAATACCCAAAATTGTGATAGTAAAATTACTAACTGAAGAAAACCATAGTAGCATCAAACCATGATCAAGATAAAGTTGCTATCAAAAAAAAAAAAAAAACAATCCATTCCATCCAATCAACAGGTCCAAATGCATATCACAATTCAGCTCTTTCAAGGCATTCAAGATGGACAAAACAAAAATCTATTAAAACCATCTAAAATTCTGACTTATTCCACATTGACAGCAATGTTGTGATATTTCATCAAGAGAGTGAAAGAAGCTCTATCGTGAATAATATGCAAGTTCCAGTAGCAAAGCAAGCAAAACAATATTCTGAAACTGGAATGCACAATAAAGCAAACTGATCTAAGATGGCATATTCAAAGCATGGTTCAACACAAAGTTAAAGAGACAAAGTGTAAGCATAATTAAAGATGTTGCTACACAAACTGAGACCTTGACACTAGGTCAATCCTTCAAAAAGCAACATTAACATGGTTAGAGCATTAACATGCCCTGCTCAGTTTGATGAGTTATCTCCCTACTCGACATTTTGGGGTGGCCCCTCGCATGGGAACTACAGCTGTGGTGCAGTTGGGTAGCTGGGGAACTCCTCATCACTTATTGTAAAGATACTGGCCAAGAGTTGATACCATTGTTGATGATACTAAATACATCCATACATATAGGTAGCAATGGAATTCTAGTTATGAATTAGTTGGTGTTGGCTCTCTTCCAAGCAAGATATCCATTCACGAAAAGTAAGGCGCTCATGGCGATTGGGCTGCTACTGACGAGTAGGCTGCTCAGAAGGGAACCATGGGAGGTCAGGCTCAATGTCATCTGCAATAATTGGCTCTGGTTGTAAGAGCTCCTCATTTGCTTCCAGTGTACTCCTGCCATCCCACATAGCTTAGTGATGAGGTGTGGGAAACAAAGGCCATCTCGTAAACCTCTACTTTCGGATTTGCGATCATGGAATTTATCATCAAATCAACATCAATGGGAACTCCCTCAAAAATAGCATATATCAATATAGCCCTATCACAAGTGACATGACTTCGGTGGGAGGCCAACATTAGACGTGCCAAAATGAATTTGTGCCAGAATTTACTCTTTCTTCAATTTTGAGGTGTCAAAGTGAAGGAACCTATTGTTAAGACCCATTTTCCATTCCACTGGACCCCCATAAATCCTATCCCCGACCTTGTCAAGAGATAAATCTATATTTATCCACTGGTGGTACTTGTCCTCCCTATCAATCTGTGGTGTCTCAAAGAAGTTATCAATTGTCTCCCGTAAAAATGAGACTGGATTGCCTCTTACCGCTGCGTTTGGCTCTGCAACAAATTTGAGCCAACTTCGTGCCTAAATATTAGAAATTCGATTTATGTCATTCAGCACATAATGCTTCATTCCCCTCTCCTTGATCAATGAGCGGCGCATGCCTTTGTCTAAGTAGTATGTTTAAGCATCCAATGAGATAAATTTGGTGGCATCAAATTGAGGTGTAGCCTAAGTGTTATTGGCCTTTTGTTTTCTACTCATTTTTGGTGGCATGTCAACTGTAAAGAACAAGAAAAATCTCCTTTACAAATCAAAGCATAAGTTTAAGTATATACCACCCACATTCTCATAGACACTGACTAACCAATTTGAAGACCAAAGTAGCATTAGAAGCATTTCAAGCAACAATGAGGACGTACTCCTCAGACTCTACTGGATGCTGAACTACTTGAGCACATAAATTTAATTATATACCACATACATTGTCGTGCAATCAGACTAACTAATTTGGCCAGCAAAGAAAAAGGAGAAGCTTTTGAAATGAAAATGAGATACCACTCCTCAAACCCTACTAGATGCTCAACTATATAGGGGGATGGGCATTCCAGACACGGGAACAAAGTTTATGTAAATGTAATCCATATCATATGTATCTCAGACTGCGATCTTCATTTCATAAGAACACCATAGAAGATATTACGTAGTGTTAATGGTGAAAGAATGTTGACATTTTGACGAAAGTCGGGCAAACAAATAAAACAACATCTTACTAGTAAGAAAATACAACATGACATCCCTAAAAATCTTCATATATTTTAATGGGTTCTCATGAATTCGTCATCACACAGCAAGATTAACATGCAATCTAAGTGAAAAAGTTTAATTACAAGATAAGTGGAGAGTGAATTACGAGTGGAGGACAGAAAAATTTTCACTTACCTGCTGCTGCGTTGGTTCAATCCTTTTCTGGGTCGTTGAGTGTCAATAGAAAGAACAAGGGCAAGAAAAAAAAAAAAAGAAGAAGAAGAAGCGAGAGTGCAGCGAGAGTGTGTTTTTCAGAATTTGAGCAGACGGGAATCCTTTTGTCAAAATTTGTGTGCGCGCGCGCGCGTGTATTTTTTCACTTGATGGGCCCGTGCTCATTCAAGATTGAGCCCCAATTTACGAGTCAGTCACCAAGGTACTAAACGTGGCCTATGATTTAGCCTGGGCTAGTTTTTTTTGGGCTGGGATACATAAGCCTCAATACATTTATACCGCAGCATTAGTTCCAGACCCTTTTCAGTTTTTTTGTTTACTTATTTTTTTCCAAATTATTTAAACATTCTTGAATTATAGTCAATTAATGATATTTCGAAGGTAGAACTATAAATTTAATGATACATCGACAATTCAAAAAAATGCATTCACATATGAATTTCAATATAATTTGTTTATATTATATGAAATTTTTTTACAATGTAAGCACTCAATTGCAAATTCCAAAAACTAGAAGAAAAAAAGAAAAAAAATTGAAAATAAACTATTCAATATATACCATTTTCATTTGTACTAATGCTTTCCAAAAAATAGTACATTATTAAGCTTAAAAAATGGAATATGAAATGAATTCCAGTTAGTTCCAATTTCGTGATTAATAATATAATATGAAATTTTTTATGTACAAAAGTTTTGAATAACACATGATTGGAGTCACTTAAACAGAAGTGGAATGTAATTTACAACATTTTCAGCTAGTAAAATCTTATTAAAAATTTATTTCAAAATTAGGTGAAATCAATTGAGATAAAAAATATCAAATAATTCATGCAATTATTGTATTATTTTAGATTTAGTCGGAATATTTACTTTTATATAAACAAAAAAGATCCTAAATAAATATACATATATACACACACACACACAAACACATTTTAAAAAAACAAAAGCCAAATAATTAGATTCTAGAGTGCATTGCGCATAGAATAAGCTCCTGAATATAAAGATATCATGCGTTCAACAGAAAAGAAAGTTGATGGTAGTGGAAGTATACATCATTCCTAGCAATCTATTTATAGCAAATGCTTCCCACTCAATAATTCAAGCAACATCCTAACAAAGGCAACGATAATGAGGCAACCATATCTAATACAACTACCAAAGATAAATGCTGATTTTGTGGAAGAGTTGCTAATATTCATTAACTTAGTCCCTAAAGTGCAAGATTTGTTGTTTGAGTGCATTGTCTGTGAACTTTCAATTTCTTCAGCTTTATCAACGCATCCTGTCTCATTGCTCCATGTGTTTTTACTAGTGAAAGGGGTACGATTATAGCCACCCAAACTGCCCTAATGAGAATTTAGATTGTAAGAGGCACTATCCCCACTCGAGACATGCCATGGCACACCCTAATACATGTAACACCCCTAAAATTTTATCAATTTTATTTATAATATATAATTTTATTATTAATAAAAAATTTTTATGAATTTCATGTTATTAATTATTTTAAAATTTTTGTGGGTTAAATTATAAATTTTGTAGACTTAATTGTGTATATTTTTTATCAAGTTGGGGTTAATTGTATTTAAAAAAAGAGGGTAAAATTGCATAATTTAAAATTTTATAAATAAAAAATCAAAAATGGAAAAATCAGATTTTTGGTCTCGGGCAGGGGCCCTTTTCCTCACTTTTTCCTTCCTTTTTCTTTCTTTCCTTTTCTTCTCCTTTTTTCCTCTCTTTTTCTTCCTTTTCACCAAGAGCACAACCATCTCTGGCCATAATCTCTGGTGGGCTTTTCCACTACTCCAAACCACCAAACTCTTCCCCTCACCTCATCCAACACTTTCCACATCTCAAAACAACCTTTCTAGCGGCGGAGCAGTAGTGGCAGAGGAGGACTGAGAACAGCATGTCAAGGTGGTTGGTGGGTTTCTTCTTTTTCGGTGACCATTCTCCATTCCGAGGGTAGGGTTAGGAAGCTATTGATGAGAGGATTGCAATAGAGTCCTTGCATGGCGTTTTCGACGATGGTAGGGCAGTGATTGGAGCTCGTCGCAGAAAGGAGAAAGTGATGATTTTTGGCCCGTTCTGGTGTCTACATTGCTTGGAATTAGAAACAAAAGGTGGCGTTAGAATCCTCGCGACAAGAGGAGCAATCTGGTGGTAAAGTTTCATTTTTCGACGGTGGCATGTGGCAACAGAGAGGCAGTCTCTTCATCTCAATGCGGTGATCATCCTAGTGCTTTTGGTTCATGATTTTGATTCGTTAGTGAGATTTGAATTTTATTTGGATATTGCATGTTATATATATGCATGCATACTTGCAGTTGTTAGTTTTGTCTGGGTCAAGCTTTTGAGTCGATATAGGTATTTTGATGATTATTTTCCTATGCGAGAAATAGGGTAATGGGAGATATGATTTTGGACTCGTATGTTGGTTACTAATTAAATATAAATTTTGATATTGGGAATCGTTATAAGTTAATTGTGTTGGAATGAGAATTTGACTAGGGATTTATGCATGAATGTTGAATCTAGAGAAATTTGACTTGTGGCATATTTGTTTTGGTTAGGTGGTGACGATCTAGGCATCAACGAGCAATAAGATCAATTTTTGGTTGTTGCTGTTTAGGACTACAAGAGGTGAGGGTCTCCCACTTTGAGTATTGCTTTGTTTAACTTACTCTGATATTATTGAAAACCCTGTGAGGGTTTTACTATTTTTGAACCACATTCTGATCTGTGTTTGAGATCTGTTTATTATTTGTTATCTAACTTGATTATCCCTATGAGGGTTGTTTCTGATATCGATTCCATTTTCTATCCGTTCTGGCACCAGAATGTTTGCCTGTTATCTATTATTTTGATATCTGTCTGTCTCGTATCTATACTGTATCTATTACCTTATTGGCATATCTGTTATCAGTTCTGTATTTATTAGCCATGTTGGCTTATCTGTTTTTCATTCATTATCTCCTATTGCCTTGGTGGCATATTGTTTTGTTCTGATCTGTTGCTTTGAAACCAATAGTGCACTAGAGATTTCCCCCTGTTCATTTGTACGAACAATTATTCTATTATCTGTACGGTAATATGTGGGCCAAGGGCCATACTAGGCAATCTGTTTGGTTATATAGGGGCATGCTAGGGATTTTCCCCTAGATGTCACTGGTACGCTAGGGATTTCCCCCTGGGTGCCAACTGTATGCTAGGGATTTTCCCTGGGTATGAGCGATACGCTAGGGATTTTTCCCTAGGTATCAGTGATGCACTATATAGTTCATATAGGCATTTACCACATACCAAGTTGTTGCGCTTAGGTAAACTATCTATCTGTCTAGTATAAGGTGAATCTGCAATGCATGTCTTATAGCTTTTTCTTAGAATGCATATGCTTTGGGTTAGATTTGCCTACATGATTTCTATCTATCTATAATCTGTTCCTAGAGCAATAAGGTAGGAGAGTTTCCTGTATTCTTTTCCATAATGTCTATTTATTTTTTTGAATTCTGTTATATTCAGTCTGAAAAATTATGTTTTATCGAATTGAGTTTCTCCTCGGTACATACTGTTGTTACTTGCACATATCCGTCACTAAGTCATTGGACATGTATTTCATAATCTTTCAAATAGGGCTAGGCTCTGGTGGATGTCAAGTTTGGAAGGAAGTATTTAGTTGTTTTGTAATAAAGCTGGAACTGAAATTAAGTATAAAACTTATAACTGTTTAGTTGACCTTAGCAACCTTGTGATATATATATTTTGCTTGAAGTTTGTAGTATAAGATAAAAATGATGGTTTAATCTGTTAGAGATTGTAATAAGACTTAGTTTCTTGAAGTTTTTTGGTATTTCTGTTTTGTGAATTATTAGGTATTGATGGAATTATCTCAGTATTCACTTTGAGATGCTTGAATTTATGGGTCTACTGTTGAATTGTACTCTGAGATATAAGTCTAAATCAGGGTAGTGCCTCAACTTAGGTGCTATCCTTAGAGAGGGTGCTACAATACACATCCCACCAAATAAAGTTTCCATCGTGATTTAATCCCTTTGGACATTTATAAAACCACCGACCTGGATTGTGAATTGTCTTAGACTATCAAAGCAACATATGACCTCCAATGCAAGGGCATGTTGGCAATGACTTCAAATTCGTTGTACCCTATATACATTATTTGGCATAATGCTTGCTTAAGCAATGAAATTCATTATTTAACTAAATGCTAATGTTGCAATTAAAATTTGCTAAAGTTTCATCTACAGCCACAAGACACCCATTACAAAATATTCATGACTTCTATATATCCAAAGCAACTGAGTGGTACAACATCGCATTATATTTTCACATGTACAAGTATACATATGTTTATATAAGTTGTCGCTCCAATAATGCAAGTATACAAGAAACTAATGAAGAAGTTAATTAGTGCATCTTAATGTTTAAAACAAAAATTCATCATATGCCAGGAATTAATGAATGAGTTAACTTGCACCACCATGTAGAATATCAAGTTACTAATATCTACTACCACCAAAAAAATTACCAAAAAGGGGAAGAAAAAATTGTGGCATTTTTATATAATTGCGGAATTTATATGAGGGTTGTCACTTACCATTATCGTATTGTGGCCAAATAGATAAAGCTATTATTTCCAGCAAAATCCCAAGCAATGTCCACCAGTGACAACACCCTCCAAGAGCGTAGAAAAAATAAAAAAATTTTCTTAAAAGTCGATTACAAAAGGAATATGAAACCTTACCAAAAAATGATGCAAATTTGGTGCTTTACTATTGATTTTTTCGTGAAGCCCAAGTTCATCACCTCTAGTTTGTATTGATTCATTCACTTGATTTTTTAAGTTTCCCTGCAAAACTTGTATTTATTTTTTTGCTCAGCTTTGATGTAGGAAGATAGTGGAAAGAGGGGAAGATAATCCTACTATTGAAGCATTTCTTTCTTTTTATTAATGTGGACAAGACATGGGACATAAAGCTAATGTAAGTATAGTGTCCTTGTTAGTCGTAATGATGGAAATCTCACTAGATTTCATCCTGCATGGTATGGCCCCTTTGACAAGCAAAAAGATTGACTATTCTATAAATTAAAATGGAAATGGTTTTGCAGAGAGATAAGGTCCTAGACTACTTGCACGACATCCAATTATAATTTTTTTTCCTAGTTGATTTCTTTTTTCTTTTTAGATTTTCTTCTTTCCTTTTTATGAAGTGAGGCATAATAGTAAACATTACATTATAGTTAAATGTATAGTAACTAAAAGTTTTTATAAGATGAAATTAACAATTAGGATTCAATTCTAATATACATTATTGTTTATAATTAAGATATAATTATGATGTCATGAATAAATAATATTTGTTAATATACATATACTCAATATTCCAAATATTACATCATTTACAAATGTTATATTTATAACTAAGGTGTAGTTTATGTATGGACTAATTAGGCCCAGCCTCTTTAATAAAAATGGCTGGTTAATGCTTAAGTAGCCGCCTTTAATCTAAATAGACTAGGCTTAACACTCTTTTAAATGCTCGAAAAGCTTAACAGGCCGACCCATTTATCCTTATTCATATAACCAAATAATATATATAATATAATATTAAATACATAAGTCAAATTTTTCAATAATCCATAATGCTAAGTGACAATAACTAATAGGATTTAATAATAATAATTATAATATAAGTTTAATACTTGCAATAAATTTATTATATCTAAGCTATCATTACTATCACATATATATATTTACTAATATGATGACAACGTAGGTATTGTTTCAAATCATTTTTAAATTTGGTTTTGCTTAATATTATTATAATATAAATGTATCATCAATTGACAACAATAGTAAAATATAATTATCTTATTACTAATTTTGTAAAAGTGAATGCTTATATAAAACATGTGAATCATCTAAACTTGTAAAAAATGTTATTTATGTCAAAAATAGAACAATTTTACTAGCTTATTTCCATCTGTATAGAAACCCAACAACAACAACTAATTTGAAATCCACATTAAAGTTTGTCTCTAATCAAAATATAAAGAAACAAACAACTCATTGTCTAATTATTTTTCATATTTCCCCAAAACTCAAATAAACACATGGCAAAAGTAAAAATTTTCAAGCAATAATCCAATCTCCCACTTTTTTTTTTTTTTTTTTTCTGAAAAATGCCAAAAATATAGATGAACAATCCCTATTTTTTTAGGTAAAACACAAAATCTTAATATCAATTTTTTTTTACAATGTTAATCCAATAATATTCTTAATTAATCACACAAAAAGCTAAGCAACATATCCATTTTGAGTAATGAGTTCAAGTCATTAAATAACTTGTTGTTTTTACATTCATTGTGTTTAGTATTTGCGTGACGTTGTTAAATATTATGTTCACATGTTATCTGAAATAACTTAACCTAATTTCTTTAAACATGACTTGTAAATAATAAATAGTCAATTCAAATTATTTTAATTAATAAATTATATTTAATTTAAATTATGTTGATATTAACATGTATGATACACTTAAGCTACTCATTGGCTTTGTATAGATGAAATATAATTGTGATTCGTAATTAATTAACATGTATTAATTTTTTTCTTCCAATCATTCATCATTTGCTAAGTTCCTTTGATAACAAGGTCCTACAATTAGTAAATTTTCTATTGAAACATTTAAATCCTACCATTATGAATTTTCTTTTTCCAAGTAGTATATATTTCCTCCTTGCAATAAAAATTTAAGCATCAAAAAGTGAATTTCAAAGAAGGTAAACATGCGTTATAAAAATAAACATGCATTATAAAAATAATCCAACTTAGCATGTGAAGTTGGGATGTTCTTAAGGGTTTCTAATTTTGGTTGTAGGGTTTTTAGGGTTTCAATTTTTAGAAATGAGGGTTTATACATTATGGATTTACTAATCGATTGCTCATAATTCAAAGACATGACTATTTTCAAACAGTTAAATCCCATTGACAATATAATATGTAATAACTAACTTAGCGCTATATGTTGACTGAAGTAGTAGTTAACATTATCTACTTTGTCACAGTAAAATTTAATTCGTATTAACGAAGTAGCTATCCAATTATAAATGGCAATTAGTACAATAAATGAGTGCATGATATGTTGTGGTATCCAGTCTAGATATATATCATATATTTGCATATTCAACTTTTGTATATGTAGAATAGGTTCTAACAAACAACGTGATATGTAATTTATTTTACTAGAGAGGAAGGCATTGTAAATAACATATATTATCAACATTATCATTATTTGTTGACATCATACAAATGGCCATGGTGATTAAAAATCTTAGAGGTATATGTATTACCTGGTCACTATATTACTATATTACAGTGTTGTTTGTTGGGAATCTTAAGAAAAATTATTCGATATATAACACATTTATAGTAACATAGAGAAGCTGCAAATTTATGAATTGGTGACTACCATTCAGTAGGGGTGGGAATAGATTAGGCTACCCATCAATGGCCTACGATCAAGCCTATTTGAGGCCTAGCCTATTTAATACATAGGTTAGATTTAGGCTTTTAAAGAAGCCTATTTAATTAAAAAGGCTAGGCATAGACTTTTAAAAAATTCTGTAAAGCCTATCAAGCCGGCCTGTATAATTGTAGTATATTATACCATATATTTAACTTTTTAATATTTATATAATTACTTTTGTATTTTAAATTATATATATTAATTAGTTTTTAATATTTAATTATATTATAAAATATATATTTGAATTTTTGGATTGATGTTTGTGAAAAAATTATGTCATTAAGTGGATGTGGTATTAATTTTTTTTTTATATGGTTGTATCTTTTTATTAGTTTAGCTTGACTTATAATAATATTTGGTTATGCTCTTCTCTTTGTTTAGATAAATGTATTATAATTGCTAATTATTTTTGCTTAATATAAATTATAAAAATTTTAGGCTTATTAAGGCCTATCAAAGTCTTAAACTTATTAGGCAAAATTTAAACTTCTAGTTAATTCAGCAAAATTTTACATTTAACAAAATTAGTATATAAACTTCGAAGGGTAATATAACTCAAATTAGTTATATGTAATATTTGGTATAATTGCAGAATATATTGCATGATTAATCCATGTGAAGTAAATATTTATTCATGCAAATAAAAAAAAATCTGGGCTTCAATGAAGAGTTCTTTTAATTATGCTTAAATCCAATTGGCCATGCAATAGCCATCCCCATATGTTTATTGTTTGAACTCAAAAAATGAAGAAAGATGAAGTGTGGTCCACACCCATCAAATTGCATATGATGTCTTCCAAGTACACTATCACCAAATAAGCATCCCCGCATTTATTGAACTTGACCCCCACAATTTATTACAACAACTTTGATTAAAATAAAAAAAAAATAAAGAAAATTGAAATGTTGTCTTACCTAACAAAAAATTAGGCGGCAAAATTTGGACTCTCACTATGAAGAAGAAAATAGATGTGTTATTCACACGTCTGAAACCCAACGTTTCTCATTTGATTAATTCATCTTAACATAAACATCTTGGGCCTAAATACATTCAAGTGTGAGTATCATTTCACAACAGATTCATTGTATCAGTAGTGATAGTGTTGACCATTTTCTCAATCATTTTAGTATATCAACATGTAAGTTACTCAATAAATGTGTTTAGTATGTAATGTTTCCTTTCAATAAATGATCTTAATACTACATAAAGGGGGTTACCCAACAGAAGGAACAAGAATTTATTGTTTTACCTACATTCTGAGAATATTCCTACAATACTACATACATTAAAGACTTTCTTTGCTAATTTATTGTGGATATATGACATTTAATGTTGGTTAAGCACACAAAAAAGAGGGCCTTTGGATGGGAGTCAGCGGGGTACTAACATTAAAAGTAAGAATCTTGCATTGACACCAGCTTCAAAGATCCTAACAAAAGTTTCATGGCCATATAGTAGAAGGCCACCTAAATCATGCACAAAGATAGGGAAGTTGTCACAAGATTAACAAGGTATCACACCAAGTCAAGGTATTAAGTTCCATGACAAGGAAAAATCTACGTACATTATAGGCGATGTACCCGATTATCTTATAAAGGTAGTCTCCACATATTAACCGTTTCAATTGACTTTTTGTTACATCCAAGGTCAAATTAAGAATACACACACACACACACATATATAAGTTTTCTTATATTTTTTTTCAACATCCTTTAGAAGCGTGCAAGCGGCAATCCTTTCTCCCCTAACGAGATTCTTCATTTCGAAGAGTTATCAATGGTACATATGGACTCCTTGCTCCATAATGCAAAGGTACCCATTGCTATGCTCCTTTGTAATATATCATAGTCTTTACCATTTATTCATGTTACCTTTTTAATTGCATGTTAGGGGATTATTCTTTTAAATGTATTAGTCCCATTTAATATAAAGAAATAAAAATACACTACTATTAACCATTTGCCTATAACTATGTAATTGTAGAACTAATGAACCCTAAGTAAAGCTTTGTTTAGTATTAGGCATTTAATATTAGCACTACTCCAGTTTGTGAGGCATTTCATTTGCATCCAACTTGTTTTTTTTTTTTTTTATTTAACTGTTTTCCTCCAACTATTACAGTCCAATCATTTACTATATGGTTTATTCTATATGTCGAGTAACTCACTCAAGGCCTAACAACAAGTTTTAGGTTCGCAAGTTTGATCACCGCACATCCTTGCATAAAATTTGTGATGTCAATATTACCCTAAGTGAGCCACAAAGACAAGCTATTGAGGTCCTTGATTTCAGGGCCATGACTAATATGCCTTTTGATAGTCTTGACAAGGCGCTCCTCAAGTGAATAATTGAAAGATATGATCCAGAGACTAGTATCTTAAACATTCATGGGACTCTTTTAAAGATTGATGATGAAGCTCTCAATTAATGGCTTGGCATTCCCAAATAATGTATCACAATACTCTTGGACACAACAAGCAGCATTGAAATGGAAAATTTTAGGCATCTATTTAACATTGTTGAAGAAAAGATCGACATCGGCTCCTTAGCAAATATGCTAAAAGTTAGTGACGATTGTAGTGAGGATTTTAAGGCTATGTATATGACACTATTGTTTGGGACGGTGTTGTTCTCCCATACTCATCAGAATGTGCCAACATACTACTTAAACATGATTGTCAATTTATTACAACCATCTCATCTGAATTGGGTTGGTTTTGTCTGTCAAAACATTGAAGATGGAGTTAAGCAGTGGGAAAAATCCTCCCATATGTATGTTGGCGGTTGTGTCCTCTTCTTCCAAGAAATGTATGACAAAAGATATTACATATAATTACTATATACATTTTCCTCAAATCATCTAATACTAATTCCAAATATGTCATGTGGGTATTTTTCTATGCTTGAGTTCGACCAAAGGGGTCAACACACACACTTCATCAAGACAAATGTTGAGATTCCATATCTAAATTACCTTACAAAGAAAAGGCTTGGTTTGCTAAAGGATGACATGTACTGTAAAGAAAAGTATTGGAATGCTATGGGAAACTGATATAATAATTAGGGTATTTATTACTAGTATTAATGCTCATAATTGATCATTTAAACGGCTTACATTATATATGTCATTATAGGCATGCATTGTGGAGTTAAACCTTTTGGAAATGACGTCAAAAATGATGAAAAAGTTGAAAAGGTCTCAATGCAGTAGTGGCTTATCTCTCAAAGAATTAATAGGTAAAAATGAAATGTTAGGACATCACATATGAGATATACTTTGGAAAAAATTGGGCATTAGATTCAAGTACCCTTGAACAAAGAGTTGAAAGTCATATCACTTCAATAGATGCTTGCCTTGCAACTTTTGAGAGTCATATCGTTGAAATGGGGACTACATTGACTGACTTGGTCCACAAGTATCTAGATAAGATTTCTTTAACAATCTCATCGTCCCTGCAAACTACCATCCTAAAGATAATCAAGAATCATATTTTCCAATTTGTCATTCCATCAACACCATCCACTTTAAGGTCAATTCATCTAACATATCACGTTCAGTTGATGGGAATATTGGTGACATTAGACAAAATGACAAGCATACCCTCAATCTAAACTGGTGAAAAAACTCAACCCAAAGGAGTTATTTTCTAATTCCCAACCACGATATAGAAGTAGTCTAAAGTCTGCGATTAATCTAACTGACATTTCTAAATGGGAGCAACATGATGATATGCCAACCAACGAAGGACCATCAAACCTACAGCAGATGAAAAATAAATCATCATGTACCTATTTGATGACAAGCAGCCCATGAGGTAGCTTATATAATTTCATGTTCCTACAACATGCCATTAAAATTGTCCTTCATTATATGATGTCCACGTAATTGCCATTTACACAAATACTTTGTCCGTGCATCATCAAATTGAGTCAATGTTGATTTGCAAGAGTGGGGGTTAACTTGAAGCAATATAATGTGTTTAAAACCTACCATATACGTCAATGGAAGTGTAAGGAAGTTTTCTGCATATTAAAAGTTAATTTGTGTATGTAAATTGATATAATGCTCAGTGAATGCGACTTTACATTTATGAAGGTCAGAAATTTTGTGGCCTATATGTGCACACTTATGGAACATGAAGAACCAATTGAATCTACTTATTGGTACTTGCCCACAATGTTTTCAGTGCGTTAAATTGCTTAATTCTTTTATCTTTTAGTTCATGAACCTTATTTTACAAAGATGATATTAAAATGTGATTTCATACTTTCTCAAATGGATCTATTATTTTTCCCATCAAGAATGTTTGGCAAGAGATCGATTCAATGACAACTACATCAAAAATACCTTTTTTGATGGATTTGATACATTTAGTAACAACATTGAAAGTTGTCAACAAATGTTCATTCCACTTAAAGATCTTTACTAGTATTGGCTACAATGTACTGTTGAATTGAAAGAGAAAACATTATCAATTTGTGATACATTTCCTAATGAAGCAATGAATAAGTATAGGAAAGGACTTATCAAAATATTGGTAACAAATGTGATTTGCTTATCTCCTGTCAACTCAATGTTAATTGCTTTGATTAACATATGCAGTGGCATCTGGTATAGGTTGAGCGACTGGAATGTCTGCTTCATCAATCGGATTCAAGGTACAAAGTGAAGGAGATAGCATGGAAATTTAATCATGTTGTGCCTTCATGGGTTCTAAGACAGAAAAATTTGTAAGAAATCCACATCTTATTTTGTCATTTCAATCAACATAAGCATTACTTCTATTTAATTAATTTTTGTATGATTGTCTCATAAGTATGACTATGGATTATATGTTTGTCTGATAATGTTTTTTGGTATTAATGTGGTTAAGATAATGGATGAGGTCTATTATACAATATGTAATGAGTTATAATTTTTTAACATAATTCTTCACATGCTTGGCCAAGCTTGGTATGCTAAAGATCTATTTGAAACGTGAACCAGGAAATGTTTGAATTTGCCAAGCGGCACTTTGCTGCATTGTTTTATACAAGCAAGTTCAACAAGTTTGCTTGGAGGGATTAACCTATATACCTTGTAGGGAAAAATGGAGATTTGTGTTGTCATGCTCAATATATGATCCTAAATCTTTTGCAAAAATACCATATTCCAGTACATGTTTTGAGGATGTAATATGACTAAATAAATTTAGGTTGAATGCATGGATATTAAAAAAATGTGGTGTTATGTAATTTGCCTTGATTTTCTTGTCATCCATGACAATGAATTCCTGCATGAATTCAGTGACTGAAATATTTATGTCCATGATTAATTATGTCTAAGCCCTACCAGTTATATGGGCTTCTCAAAATCTTGCAGGAAAATAATTGAGGGCTATTAGCTAGGGCCACGAAAAAACTGAGCCTAATCTCAGGTATTGTACACTTCATGCAGGAAAATAACTAAGGGCTATTAGTTGCTGCTACAAAAAAACTAAGCCTAATCTCAAGTATTGTACACTTTCTGTAGGAAAATAACTGAAGGCTATTAGTTGTGGCTACAACAAAACTGAGCCCTAGCTCAAATACTATACTCCTTCTACAAGAAAATGATTGAGGCCTCTAAGCAGGGGCAACAAAAATCTTGTGTCGTAGCTCAATTGCTATAATCATGATTGTCCTATTTTAATTGGTAGCACAAAATAGGATCCATATAGTAACCCACTAACTAAGCAAAATCATACTTGGAACCCAATTTACATAATTTGAAAACTAAACATATCAAGGGTAAAGTGCAAGGACTTCCCAAAAATTGGCTATGTTTTCATGCATGACATGAAGGTTTAAACTTTAAAGATCTATACCAACTTCCCAATTGATAAAAATAAATGAGTATAAATGTCTATATTTTTATTCCTTATCATATTGATCTTGTCTTCGTTAATTTTTCATGAAGTCCCAATATTATTCCAATCAAATCACTGTCCATGTTAAGAAAAAATATTTGCATGAAAATTTCAAAATATACACACAAAATTATATCCATTTATAATATATGCTTGTCTTGCATTTAAATAAATTTTCAAAATATCAAAACTCACTTTATTTTGTGGAGGCCGCATGTGCTAGTAGAACAGCATGTAGGGTGTTGGTTCTTGAACCAACACATTCATATAGCTCGAGGAGGGACCATATGGCATATTGGGCATTTGATATGCAACTTGGTGCATCAGATATACAAATGGAAATGGGAATGATGGGTGAATGGATTTACCAAAACTAGGTTTGTGCAGCATGGCTCCAAGTGAGAATTGAAAGATATTAGGCATTTGACTTTGTGCATTGGCATTGGAATTCAAGCTCTCTGTTTGGATGACACCATTGGTATGATTTGATTGTGTTGTTTACCCTTACAATTTTTTGTACTACTTTTCTTCACACGCGTGTTTTTCGCTTCATCAAAGTTGATGGATTCATATTGCAAGTACTAGCCTCATGGCCAGCATCACTTATAAACATAATAAGACATAATAAACTTTATAATTAGTATGATAAACAACTGAAAACATAAAAATTCAACGTACGCATTGAAGTGGAATATATTACCTTGCTTTTGCTTCTTTGCATGACAAGCTCCCCTATTTCAAATTTTATTAGGGTCCAACATTCCTTGTTCTTTTCTTTGTCTTTCAAGGTCACCCACATTTTTGTAGAGAGTTTCAGACTCTACTTCAACACTACTTTCACTAAAATCAAACCCAGCATTATAATGCAATATAAATTGTTCTTCAATAACTTCAATTAATTCTGACACTCAATTCATAGAGTTCATAAAACTAGTAAATGTTTGTGATGAAATAATGCACAAGTTGATACATTCTTTGTTCAATCTTGCAAACCTACTTTGTTGTGCATCAAACTTTTCAACACTAGATGAGATTTTATCTTTCAGCTTACTACCACATTCAATAAGCCATCGAGCAAGTATGCTTCCTTTAGGAAATTCCATAATGCTCAAACATTTCAATGCCAATATTATATGGCAACATGGTAGACCCTGAGACTCTAGCATCAAACAATTACACTAGTACTTACATTCATCAATATCAATATGTACAGTATAACCATCCCTCTCATAATTATTATAATGTTGAAAAACAAACATATGTTTGGTTTCACCTGGTCTATATTTACTCTCTAGCACAAGGGCTTGTTTTGCTCTAATTTGGTCACATATATGGAAAAGACCCTCTTTGTGCAAATATGAGCTGCATGTCTCTTAAGCATTTCTGGAGGACTCTCTCTTACAACAGGCTTCAACATCTCACATTCTAATTACTTCACAAGAAAATCACTCCTAATTCTCCCTAAAATGTGGATGCAATGTTGCAACAATTATGTCAAACTTATTTTTTAGTTAACTGAAAGTTTTATCAATAAGTTCATTAACTCAGCTCGTTGAGTTGTATTTATCCTCCCTATAAAGTGCTCATAAAAGAAAGCTTCAGCCTACATATGATTTTTTTTCATATATTTCCTTCATCCAAGGATGGTCATGTAATTCATATACCTCAATCAAATTTATCCAACACATTTCAAATTCTTCAATGGAATAATGTCTACCAAGCAACGTGAGGAAATAATCCAAAACCTAGGAATTTTTACCTTTTGTCGACAATTACAACCTAGGTGCCAACTACAAATCATATGTCTCGTCCCAGGAAATTCAAACTTAATAGCTGCAATCATGGATGCATCCTGATCAATCAACACACATCTAGGAATTTTACCATTCATAACCTCAAGGAATGTCTTCAAGAACCACTAGTAGGAGTTAATCGTCTCATTGAACATAATAGTAGCAACAAATATACATGTTGATAAATGATTGTTGATACCAGAAAAAATTATCAACGAAAATTTATGTGCATTCGTCTTATAGTACTATCAAATATAACGACATCACCAAAATGATCATACTCAACTTTAGAGATCCCATCGCACCAAAATATTCTCAATAATGCACCATCTTTATCTAGTGTATCCTTAAATGCAATTTTTGGTTCTTTCTCTTGCATTTTATCCAACAAACTCAACATTGTATTGACATCTCCTTCACAAACTCTTTCCCTACATAACTTGTACAACCAATTATACCCATCCTTCCTTTTAAAAGAAAGCTTACAGGCCCCTCCAACTAAATATTCCAAGTAATCCATTACTCCATTGGGTTTAAAACCAAAATTTGTCATCAATGATAGCAACAACTTGTCAGAGCTTAGCATGGACCTGCATAACATATAAACATAAATTTCAAATCAAAACGAATTGTAAAGTATGAATGTAGATTAATAAACAAACTTTAAGTTAAAATAACAATTGTATCACGTATTGTTAGTATCTAAAAAATAATTATGCTGTGAGCCAAATCTCGTCACTGAATATTTGCCGAATAATCGATCATGAGCAATACAAAAACTAGTTTTGCATCTAGACCTTGTTTCTGGTGTAGGTTCTCGCCTCCCACAATATCCATCTTCAAGTGTCTTTCGGAAGCCCTCACAACTGCGCACCTACTCTTTATTTTTCACAACCCTACCAACCTTTCCTTTTATACTTTGTTTTCTAACTTTAAAACCTCTTATCCTTGCATATGATTCATAAAACTTTTTTGCATCTTCAACTTTATCAAACATCATATCACAAATAACCTCCTCATACACCATCGTTGGCATTGAATCCTCGCACCCAACATCTTCATTACCATTAGCTAAATTTTGTAAATTTAGTTCACTTAAACTTCCATTGCAATTTCGACAATATAAACTACATAATAAACAAAATGTTCAATGAAGTTAGAACAACTAGATAACTAAATTGATATGAATCCTTCACTACATTTTATCATGTCATAAAAAATTACTGCCATAATCGTTTTTTAAAAAATTACACAAATTTAATTATTATGCTAATTCACACAAAGTTCCTACATAGAAATACCAACAAATGTCCAAATTGACAAAATAGTAATGAAAACCCCCCAAAACTCAACAAAATAGTTAATTCAATTGCCTATATTCGTAGAAATTTCCTTCACATTTCCCCCCACAAAGTTACCAACACCGTTTGCTAACTACATTGCAAACACGAAGGATGGATATGTAACGTCAATAATGGTTGAAGTTGGACACTTCAAACAAAAAATTAGAACATTAATTATAATTTTCCCCAAGTATCAAACCACATTACTAATGTGGTTAATGGCTCTTCCCAACACTAGATCATTAACAAGCTTCTACAAGGATTTCTTTTCGAGGTATTGAAAATAAATGAAATTAGGGCTGTGGGGTGCAGAGAAATATTACGGGGAGGGGTAGGAGGAAGAAGATGTTGTCTGAGAAAATGTTCAACATTTACATACACATTTCGAGGGCATTTTTGCCTTTCGACTTTTTATTACTTAAATCATGGGCAAGTTTGTTGGGTCAACATTTACAACCATTCGAAGGGCTTTTTTGTCTTTAAAATTTTATTGCTTAAAGCTTCGCATACGTGTCGCCTGTTGGTGGTATGTACTGCAAAACCGGATGGAAGACAACCCCTTCTTTAAACCTATATACCAATTGCAAAAATAAATGTAATATTATTTTCTTTAAATTTCGAAAATTTCACACTTATTTGTTCTAAGAAAATGATTATATTTTTTTCCTTCTTAGAAACCACTGCTTCCTCAGCTAATAAAACCCCAATTCTCAGGTTATTACTCTTAGCAAAAATTTGTTGTGCCATAAAAATAAGCCGAAATAACTATTACTAACCAAAATAAAAAATAAGAAAAATTTAAAATCCCATTTAAGTAACACTGATATATAATTATACATATATACGCTCCCACTTTTGTATATTTATTGCAAAACATTATTTAAGCATAGGTACTCCAATTTATTATTGATTTTTTAATTATTGAATTCTTCTATTTTTCTTTTAAGATAGCCTTTTGCGCATCATTTTGCAATTTCTTATTGTTTTCTACAAACAAGAAAAATTCAAAGGAGTGCTTAAAAAAACAATATTTAATTTCTCATTACAAACTAAATAAGCTTATGAGAAAGCATTAGTCTATGTTAAGTTTTGCACCATCCAAAATAAAATCTTAGGTTTTCAATTGGTGAGTCATTAAAAATTTTCTTAAAAAATTACACTAAAAGCAAATTTTAATTCGGTGGGCGTAAATGTTGTCCTCTAAAGGTTTAATTCAAAACGTAGATCGATGAAATAAAATATGTGGAATATCTATATCGTTACTCTTTTAAATATACATCATCTCTCATTGCAATGTCAAATTATACATTGGCATCGACCTTGATAGTATTTTGACTCTTTTGACTTTCACTACCTTTGAAATTCAAATCTTTAACAAAAAAAATTAAATTTTATATTTCTTTATCAAAGATTTCATTGCCCATACTTTTTTGACATTCACTACCTTTAAAATTCAAATCTTTAGCCAAAAAGTCAAATCTTATATTTTTTTCAATCAAAAATTTCATAGTCCATTGTTTTTGTGGATGCATGTAAGATGAGTCGAGTTGACTCGCAAACTTCATGCACCAGTTCGATTGTAACTCAACTCAAGCTCGAATTCTTTTGAACTTGAGTAGAGCTTTATAATGAGTCAAACTCAAGCTCTGCTTTAATTATTTAAAAGCTTGCAAATCGGTTCGTGTACTTTTTCCTATTTTTAAGTAATTTTTAATTATTAATTAAATAAATAATATATATTAATAATTTATTATTTTCTATTTGAAATATTTATCTTATATTATTGAATATTTATAATATATTAATAATTTAATATTTTATTCAATATTAAAATTATTTGGTGAGCTGAGCTCAAGGTTATAATCTTTGTCAAGTTTTACTTATTTACACCTCTAATTACTTTTGGGGGAAAGTTAAAGAAAGGAAGATATAATTTTCGAAAGACCAAGAGCCCATTTGGATATGTTGACTGAGTCATTTTCTATTTTGTCATTTTCGAAAAATAAAAGTTAGCTATAAATTTAGATTTGAAAATAAAATATTACTTAGAGGATAGGGAATTGAAAATGAAATATTATTTAGAGGAAAGGAAGGGCAATTTGATAGAAATGTTGATGGACTTGGAAGATGGATGAAAGCTTTGGGAAGATGGAAATTTAGATATAGGTAGGAGTACGAGGGAAATAGAGTTAGAAAATGTGGAGAGAGAGAGAGAGAGAGAGAGAGAGAGTATTTGGAGAGATAATTTTAGAATGAAAATGTAAATGAAAATAAAAAAAAAAGTTAATAATTTTTTATTTTTATTTTATGAAAAAAATAAAAATGTGGAGAGAACAAAATTAAATGGGCACTAACAATTTCACGAAGCATAAAGCACATAGATTAGCCAAAGCAAAATCTAGGGTGTGACTGGCTATGGGGTAGATCCGGTGTCTCGTATTTCTAAAACACAAAACACGTCAGAAGGAATGCTTACTTGTAAGATAAATGTTTGTTTTCTAAGGTCAGAGAGGCAGATTGCCTCAAAAACAGGACTGCACTCCCCCCAACCCCCACCTTATAATTTTGAATTCCTCACTTGTATGCCTTTTTTTTTTCATATAAATTTTGTAATTTTTAACAAAAAATTGTAATTTATTTACATTAAATTGACAAAGATAAGCTTTTCACTTTTTAAATTTTTACAAACTAATTCTTGTAAATTTTTTAATTCATAAAATCTAAATTAACAACAAAAATTTGTCTTTTTCCTATTATTATTATTCAAATCTTTAATTTCAAATTTAACATACAAGACAAATATTATTTTTGTTAGAATTATTCTAAAGTAGCTAATGGAAAAGAATTTTTGCCAATATGATTTATTTTATCGGTAAAACTATAAAATTTGACAAAAACTATTTGCTTAAAAGATTTAAAAAATACAAATAAATATTTCAACAAATAAAAATTTTAAAAATTAAAAAATAAATTTTGGTCGATACGTATTTGTTATGAGTTATTTAAAAGAATATAGATTTTGAATTAGATGAAATATTGAAAAGTAATTATTAAAATAGGTATAGGTATTAAAAAATATATTTATTTATGTTTAAAAAAGATTTTTTTTTGAAAAAAAATATATATTTTATTAATTTTTAAAATAATAGTGAGTCCTTTTTGCTAAATCAAATTTAAATTTAATTAATATAAAAGTAGGATGATAAGATATGTATTAAAAGAGTTTGAAAATGAAAAAATGAATATTTTAAGCAAAAATGAATAGAAAACATGTCTGCTATTAAACACAATTTTGGGTCAAATATATGCGTGAGGAGACATGAGACGTTGTTAAAGAGTCGTGAAACGTTTTTGATGTCTATGACAAATGAGGAGACAAGAGACGCCCCACTATTCACAATTCTCTTACTTTTCACTTCAGAAGTTTTTTTTTTTTTTTTTTTTTTCATTTTTTTTATTATTCACTCACTCAATCTTTTGTTTTAGGCGTGGGAGAGAGAGTGCCCACCATTAATTAACAAAATTAATTAAAAAAAAATCCCAACTTACCTGACTAATTAATGATCCCAACGTACGACGTTTTACCTATGCTTGCTTTAAAAGCACGTGTCATTGTTTTTTTTATAAATACCATTGCATACATATCATACGCTCTTAATGCTGACATATGTAACTAATACATTTGTAGAATTTAATATTCAAATAACGTACGTAAACAATAATGGTCGTATTTTTTATACGCTGACAAGGCAAGGGATAAAATAAATACTATATTTCATAAATTAATTTTCAACAATATACGTGTTTCATTTAATTTTGTAATTATAAACAATATGTTTAAAAAAGTACAACTAAACTTTCATAAAATTATAATTTACTAAAATGTTAAAATATCAATAAATTTTATTTATATTATAAATCCCAAATAGATCGAACATATTTATTTATTAATACACAAGAGGTTTTTTAACATTTAAAAAAATTAGTTTAATGTATTTATAGATGTTTCTTAATTTTTTAATATATTATTCCTGTCAAATAAATAAAAAATAAAAATAGATTTATTCATAGATGATATTTGATAAGAGTTAAAGGAAAAAATCAATTTATTAAAATTAAAAATTTATCAAAAATTATTAATTTATTTTAAATCCCAAGCAAATCCAAAAAAAGCAAATCTCATACAATAATTCTATTATCTCAAATAAATTTCTTAAACATAATTATTATATTTTATCTCACAACCATTCACAATCTCAAATTACATCAACACATCATATCACTATAATCATTGCACTTTATCTCACAATCATTCACAACCTTATCTTCCATTCCTACATCTTTTAAACACCAAAACATTCTCAAAATTTTTACAAAAATATCAAACTATTCTCATAAGCAATCACAATCTATAATTTTCATTTTTGATTTTTGAACAGAAATGAAAAAAGGTCCTTGTAAATGAAACCAAATGAATTATAAGTTTGTTAGTTTATGGGATTAAAATATAAACTTAAATTATTTGATATTTAAGAGGGTGTTTAGGTGAACTTATAAGCTCCTCAAAACATCTCATAAGATATTTTAGAGCTTATAAGTTAATAAAAAATATTTGGTAATTTTTTTTTAAATTAGAACTTATAAGATCCTAAAATAACTTGTTAGGAGCTTATAAGTTCTTTTAAAAAAAATAAGGAGATCCTAACTTGTTTTTAACATCTTAACAAGTTCCTTAATTTTTAATCATTTTAATTGCAAAATTATCATTATTAACATCTTATAAGTTTCAAGATCTTATTTTATCGAAACACTTTAACAACTTATTTTAAAAATAAGATCTAATATCTTATAAGCTCTAAAAATATTTTATAAGATGTAGGAACTTATAAAATGTTTAAAATAAGTTAGGCCAAACACCCTCTAAATCTACTAAGTACTAAAAAATTTTCAAATAAAAAATTATATTCCTCTCCTCCTTCTATGATTATATTGTTATCCAAGGCATTATTTATCATTCTCATCTGCATATGCATAAATGAAGGTAGGGAGGAAGGGGGCTAAGAGGGGCAGCACCCCCACCCCCATCCAAAAATTTTGGAATTAGATTTTTTATATTGAAAATCTTAAAATATTATAATTTTGTTATCCTTCAAATTATAAAATGGACCTTCTTTTATTGAGGATATATACTTTGCCATTATTCTTCTTTATCATTTCAAATTTACAAAATATTACATTTTTGATAATTTAATTTTGCCCCCTGTAATAAAAATTTCTAGCTCCACCTTGTCTATATGGTATAGTGCTCACCCAAGAGGTGCCTACTTCAGATCGAGATGCTACCTATGTCAAATAAATAATTTCATATTATGACTTAATTTTACAAAGGAGCAAGACCACTTCAACAAAATGAGCTACTAGCAATGCAACATCTCTGGAATATATCATTTACAATGCAACAACATAACACATAAGCTAGCAAACTCTGGTTTACATAATAAATACAAAAGCTTTGTACCACTAGTTTCTCTAATCATCAAAAACAAACATAATTCAAACTTACCATACTACAATTTGCATATCAAGCCCAATAGCCCTATACAACTGGCAACCTGCCTGCAATAACTTAAATGACTATAATATTAAGCAAAACCTATAAACATTGCTAGTATCAAAATCATACAAACATAATGTTTACATGCAGCACCAAGTATTCAACGTACTTGTTCAAACTCTACATAATAGGTCTAAGTTTGGTACACTGACGACTAGTAAGAAAACTAATTATGCTAATATAGCTTGTTCAATCCATATTCTGCTTTCCTATTTGGGAAAAAGAATCTAAAACACATAAGAGGTATAAGTTCTAGTAACTTAGTGAGGTGGATAGTAAGCAGTTTAGATATAAATATAATGAATAAGAAGAAGGTAATCGAGATACTTTGAAAGAGATCAAATAATGCAATGTATTCATAAAAGCGCTTGCAGTAAGCTAAGTACTTATTAACATAAACTAATACTAATAGACTCGAATAACACAAATTCATAAATGAATCAATAATAGGAGAGATGACAAAACATATCATATGGAGTTATTAGGGAAGGGTCTCCAACAGTATGACTCCCACAAATTAATATGAAAACAAATCTATTACCCTCTAAATTTCGAGCACTCGGCTCGAACAAAACACACACACATATATGGCATAGTCAACTGCATGTTGATCCCCTTGCTCACAAACAGGTAACCTCCAACTACTTATGAGATAAGATCACTAACAAGTATTAGTTTGGGAGACCCCACCATTGGTTTGTTACACCTACCCATCTTTCCAATCCTAGTCCCATGCCTAACTTCTCACTAAATTATCCATGGGCATTCCTAGAGGTCTTGTTAACAACTAAATCTAACAGCAGAATCATATTTCAAAACAACCGATCATGAACAAATTTGGATAGAACACAGCATGATTTAAATCGCATGACATATTAGTCGGCACCACCACATCAACATCTTAGAATAGTAATAAAACTAGTTTCAAAATTTAGCCAACAAAACTAAAGGACATAAGACAACTAACATAACGAATTCAAGAAAGAAAAAATCAATTGGTCGACAAGACCGTTTGAATAACAATGCAAAATAACAAGTTCAGAAAATTGTAAAAAAATTAATCAACAAGACCATTCTAATAACATTTTAGAAAGATAATATAACTATCCACAGAATTAGATGGTACAACTAAGAAATACAAAAAACATTAGTATTCATCACGATTCAACAAAGAGGCTCAAATGTTATGAAAAGCACTTATAAGTCAAAGAACATACGAACAAGTTGATATTCACAAAAACAGGCATATTCTTTTCCTAGCAAGAATACTTTTCATGACCTTGCCTTAGTCTCAACGACGATGCTATCTATCCTTTACTGCTTGGAGAGATTTTGGTCCTCGGCACATATTTCAATAAAACATAACAAGCATCAATATGATTATCTAGCATTTCTTTATTAGTAATTATAACTACTGATGTGTTCTAATGATATTAATTCCTTTAAGGCTTGCGCAATATTTTTATTACTTTAATACTTGGCGCATATCTCATAATGTCGTATTTTGCTATAGCAGCTCCATACCTTTAAATAATTCAAATTATTTAAGCAAATTTGTCATACATTTTGTTCAGTTAAGTAATTAAGGTTTTATTCTAAAATCAACTTAAAATTCAATTTCCTAAATAGGCTATTGCAATCAAACAACATCAATCAAGTGATATATCAATCTCGGACCAAAATGTTATTTTTTTTAATCCATAATATCTAATCTAGTGTTCTAAGCGCATAATTACTAAATTTAGATTATCCTTACAAATTTTACATAGTTTTCTAGTAATAATCATTCTTTAAAAATACTATACAATTTAGATGTTTTTGAATACACCATCTAACATAATTAATGATAATTAAACTTTTATTAATGGTCCAAGGTCTACACATCACTTGAAATCAACTTTAATGTCCAATTGTTCAGTCTATACTTGCATATTTTGGTCCAAATTAACTCATATTTACATAAAAAATTAGCTTAACAATTCAATCAAATCAAATCAGGAATCAATCTAAATTAATGATGTCGATACCCTTTCTTCTTGTAGTGTCCTAGTTGATTATAGCAATAGTACTTTCCAGGAATTGACTTGGCATATGGGTTCTTTTGCATTTGTGTCTGACTCTTAGTCTCTTCCATTTTTTTACTTGCTTAGTCATATGTATTCTTCTTAGTTTGTCTTTGCTACTTGTAAGTTGATGTATTTTTTCTATGCTTGTCGGTGCTGACTGAAGTCAATTCCTTCTAAAATATTCTATCTTTTTGTCTTGTATCATCATCTCAACCTTCAATGCCATGTTTCGTGCTTCAAAGATATTTGCTAACATCTGCTCACCAATCTTGTCTTGAATTGCAAGCTTCAAGCCACTGAGGTATCCTGCCACTTCTTAACTGTCTGACTTCTTTAGGTTGTTCCACTTAGCAAGCTGAAAGAATTATGTGGTGTATTCATGTATTGATCTATCTCCACAGTGACATCATTGATATTACAAGAATATGTACTAGTCATAATTTGAGAGTAGAAAGCAAGCATTAAGTAAGTGTTGCATCAAGTACCACATTTAGACTCATCCTTTGCCTTGAAGCTTTTTTGTGTCTTGTAGATGTTCCCATCAAGCAGATGCATCTCTCTTTAGCCTATACGCTATTAATTTGACTCTACACTCCTCAAGAATATCCAAATAGTTAAAAAATCTATCTATTTCTGTAAACTTATCTATGAATTTTTCAATATTTAATTTGCCATTAAAGTATAAGAGATCTACCTTTGGGTGAAAATTTTCATCTCTAACAGAGTGTTGGACTTGATCTTGTTGATTTCCTCATCCCATGTTGAATTTCATGATCGTTTCATCTTATTTCTCTTCTGAATCATCCACATTGGCATGATGTTAACATTAACGAATAAGATCATGTCTAACCAATCATGGTGCTTGGGCAAATTCCATGACTTCACGCCTTAGCTATGGCCTTCTGTCTATACTAAGAGCATCTAAATGTAAATTCATCTTCTCTAATTTACAATCAAGGGATTCTCTCAATGCACAAATCTTCTGCTTAAGCGCTAGGAAAGCTTAGTCTCCACCAACCATTTAGTTATTTTGTGAGCCCATATTTACTCCTGAATTAACCATAAAAAAGAGGCCAAATTTGCTCCAATGCCAAACTAATGTAGCACGTAAAATTTGGGAGGAAAGAAAAAGTAAAAAGAAAATAAGCTATTGCACGAATAACTTGAATAAAAGAAAGCATATACACGACAAACCTCAAAATAAAGTAAGGAACATTCTCATAAAGAAAAAAAATAAAGAATTCTATTGCTTAAGCTGTGTTTGACAAGCTACATAAATGAAGTTATTTATAGGCCTCTCAAAGAATTCTAACTCTACCACTAATAGGAATATGAGTAATTCATACTTATCTCTAAAACTCCTAATTCCTTAAAGGATAACGTGAAATAACACATAACTCTCTAAAAGATAATGTAAAATAATATCTAATTCCTAAAAGATAATAAAAAATTAAAATCTAAAGTTTATCTAGAAAGAAAATAATCTAAAATATAAAATTTATTATCTAATTGATAAGAGTGAAATATTTCCTATATGTGGAATATCTTCCAAAATATAACTCTTACCAAAGCAAATTTCAAGAAAGAGTTTGGCTAAGTTTTGTAGACTTTGAGCCTATTTGGTTGAAGAAAATGTGTGACTTTATGGATTATGATGTTCAGTCAAAAAAGTTCAAGATAAAGGTAACTCCAATTTCTAGAGTTCAAAAACATAATCGTAAAACTAAACCAACTTAAAATTGTAAAATATATAAGTCATCGTACAATAAAAATTCTTCAAGTTTCAACTTCATACAATACTAAATCTTTGTAGTTCGTACTAATTCAAATAGACTTTTAAACAACAACAAAAAAAAGATGTATAAAAGAGAACAACTAACAACATGATTGCAGAATTAACTAATCTTGACAACATCTTAATTAACCTCTAAAATTTCTTCAATTATTCCGCAAGCACTCATCACTTGTAGAATTGATATTTAAATAAATTCACAAATGCACACCTGTGTATGTGTGGTGTGTGTGTGTGTGTGTGTGTGTGTGAGAGAGAGAGAGAGAGAGAGAGAGAGAGAGAGAGAGGGAGGGAAGGATTACCTCTGGTTTGAGAAAATTGAAGATGGAACTTTTGTAAGAGGAGTTTGGTGGAGATGGTGGTGGATTGGTGGTAAGGGAAAAGGTTTACCAAAAGCTCAAAGTGGCAAATCCAATTTCACCAAGTCATGTGTCTTTGCATGGGAAAAAGGTGTACTTGCACAAAAGCAATGTTCTTACCAATATGTCCTTGATGTGTTTATAAAGGTCCTTTTCATAATAAGGGTACAATGGTCTTTTTCTCAAGAATGAGGGTTCGCTAATAGACTAATTGATAGATAAAGACATGCATTATCCCCTACTACTTGTTAGCCTTTTTTGGACGAGGGATGTATCCAAGCATCAATGGTATTGGATAAAGGGCATTAGTTAGGTGATCTAGTTAATCAATAAAACTGATTTGCCTAACCCTCCTGGGTGGAACACTTGGGTCAAACTTCGATGGGGGTTGATGATACATCCTTATCACTTATATATGCATATATATATTTATAACATAATTATTTCTATAGTCTTTTAATATGTAATATCCAATAGTCTATTAATTGATGCAATCTATGGAACTGATGTTGGTTGTAAATATATTATTTGGGAGAGAGACTGATAAAATTGGAAGCTGAAAACACATAACTTTCACGCATACATACTATAACACCCTTAGAATTTTCTTGATTTTAATATAGTATATAATCTTGTTATTATTAGAAATTTTATGAATTTTATAGTATTAATTATTTTAAGAAATTTTGCGGTAAAAATTATAAATTCTATAGATTTGATTGTGCAATTTATGAATAGTTTGGGGTTTAAATGAGAAGCCTAAGTCAACTAAGGTCTAATCATAATTATTCTAATGTCTTGGACTTGATCACATAATTTAAAATTTCTAGGGGCTAAATTGAAAATTAAAAATTAATTTTAACAAAATTGGTAACAATAGCAACAATGTGTCTTCCTTTCACCATTTTCTTCAACCTTCTCCTCTCTTCATTTCTCTCACCACTGGACAGACCACCTCACATACTACCACCACTGGTGACCATCATTTTCTTCTATCCCACACCCCAGTTGTGGTCACCTCATCTTCTTTTCTCCAAAAACACCTTCAATAGTGACGGGCTACTAGAAACTAACAGTGGAGGAGACCGAGAGAGTGAGGAGTCACGGTGGTAACTAGGTTTGCTGTATTTTGGCAACTAACGACAAATTTGAAAGGTACTTCGTGTAGTACTTGTTGAGGAAAATCGTGTAGAGGCTTTACAAGGTGGAGAAACACAGTAGAGGAGACAATAATCGGCAGTGGAGCTAAGGCGATTCCAATTTTGGAACTTTAAATTGATGATTGACCTACGTTTTGATGGAGAAATAGAAAGCCAATGGTACCATTGGAAAGCTCTTATCAAGAGGAACATTTCTATGGTAGTGTTGCATTTTTCGATGGCAGCAGTAGCGCAACAGTGGTCAAGGGTCATAAACTCCTACTTATTGTGATGGTCATGGTGGTGTGATCGGTTTATGATTTTGAGCTCCCAATTGCATGTTTTTAGGGTAAAACTTTGATTTATTCATTAATTTATTCCTGATTTAATCTGAGTAAATTGTTAAGCTAACCTATGATATAAAAACAAGTTAATTAGACCAAAATTATGATTTGGGATCAAGAATTGTGACATGCATGATATATATGTAAGCATAATAGACTCGAACATGTTGTGCTAGATGCAAAATTGGACTTTAATTATGGTATTAAGAACTATATTATAAGTTAAATGACGTTTGAAATGGAAATTTGATTAGAGAGTAATGTACATGTATTGCCTAGGATTTTGATGACTCTTGAATTATAAATAAGATAAGGTTAATTTTAGAATTATGTAATTAGTGAGACATTAGGTTATAATGATGAAATGAAATAAAAATGGGCTAGTATTGCTAATATATGAAACGGATGTGGGAACTAAACGTACTTAGGGAACACTAATGTTATTAGTTATTTTCCAAGATGATAGAGTGGTTAAGCTTTAAATTATCGTTTAATGGGTTAATTGGTAATCTTGAATTATAGTAAGCATGACATTGATGTATTAAAAGGTCAAATGTGGATTTTGACTATAATTATGCCATCTTGATTAGGTGGTGAAGATATGGAGCTTGAGGATCAGTGATTGTGACTTTTGACTGCATTTGTTAAGCTAATAAATGTGAGGTTTCTCTCACTTTAGGTTCTTGCTTATACAAGCTTATTCGTGCTTATTGGAAACCCCTATAACGGTCGGCTTTTCTAGCTCCTGTTTATTTGTCTGTGATTGTGATACACCTCTGTGTGGATCTTCTCTTTCTGTCTCATACTCTATTTGTTGAAAGTTCAAAATGTTATTTGCTATTTGATTTGCAAATCCCTATGAGGGTAATGTTTGATTTCAATTTTGTTCTATTATTTGATATTTAATTTGAACATCCTTGTGAGGGTTATTCTTTGACATCGAATCTATTTGGTTGTTTCGATGCTAGGAACTCTCTTCAAGTTGTTAGATTTTACCCCTCATACCCTAGCCTTGTCGGCTCACTCTTTTTTGATCTTGATGAATGAAAAAGTTATATTGAAATGGTCTGGTAGACCTAATCGAATTGATAATTATCTTAATTGTTCATGTTTCTTATTATTGAAATAAGCCTTGTCGACTATTATTGAATATCGTGCTTGTTATTGCTTGAACATAAATTTGTTATCTGTTAGCATTATTTAGTGCTACCCATGGGGATGCCTTTGGGAAGTTTTTACCCAAGGAGATGCCATGGGAAGTTGGGCTCGGGGCTAGGTCCGAAATGATGGTCTAGCAAAATGAACCAATGGCAACAGGTCTTTCGGCTAGTACCTGCCTAAGATCCTAACTTACAGGTAGCTGGAGATAGCGAACTATAAGTGGCGAGATTTGGCATGTGGTCAACCATGCTGTATAAGTTATCTATTACACGCCGAGCTGTGTCCTCGAGCAAATAGAGAGATAAGGGAAACTTTTTGGTTTCAATTTCATGTTATTAATTTTTTTCTTGTATTGATCAAGAAACAATAAGGAAGGATGCCAACAAGTTCGCTAAATCTTTATATGTTCGGGCTCCTTCGAGTTTAAATATTGATTCTTGATTGTTATGATTCGATCATCTGGATTGTTATCCAAAAACCTTGTTACTTACTATTATGGTTCTTCATTCTCTCCAACCTCTATTATGTAATCCCTTACTGAGTTCTTAAGACTCACCCTCCTATGTATTTCTTGTTTTTTCCTAAATTGGATTTGATGATGGGCTGGAGGATATATTTGGTAGTGGAATGAGTGCTTGAACATGCTTCTAGGATCACCAAGACATTAGGTCTTGACTTGGTGAGATTATGATATGATAAATTGAGTTAAAGATTTACAACATGTTTAATTGTGGTCGATATTTTGGTTTGAATGTTATTGAACTTTTGATATGGTACTTAGCACTCTAATATAGCTTCCGCATTTAGACTAAAGCATGTTGTAAAGTTGTGATGTTATTCCTGTTGTTGGAAATCTGTGAAAAATTTCATGGGCTTATTGATTATATTATCGCATGCATAAGAAATGAATTAGAGTGGTGCATCTGCTTAGGTGCTAGCCTAAGAAGGGGCGCTACACACACTCTCTAATATATATATATGCACACTCTCTAATATATATTCTAAAGCACAACATACATATATACATATATATGTATGCAAGTAAGGTGGCCAAGGTTGTAATTGCCCACATGAGAGACATGGCACACTCATAGCCATAAATTCCATGCTTAATTTTTTTATGGTAATAATGCCATAATTGTCCTTGCAAAGCTAACCATTTCAACCGCCTTTGACCATGTTCAAAATGCTTGTCTCATTTTTCGTTTTTGAATTACAAATTATTTTCTAAAACTTTCTCTTAATTTGTAATTTGAGTTGCTGATGGAAAAGTTTCATTGAAATCAACTCCAAGTTGTTGAGAATATCCTTTAGCAACTAAGTGTGCTTTATGCTTGTGGATTGAGCCATTTACCTTGTATTTTATCTTGAAGACTCATTTTACTCCATTTACACTTCTTCCTTCAAGAAGATTTACAAGCACCCATATCTTATTTTTCTCAATACTTGCAATTTCTTCATCATTGGTAATTTGCTGAATTTTTTCTTTAGCAACTTCATTGCAAGTTTGCAGCTCACAAGTAAAATATGCTACATCACATGATTCATGGATTTATTTTAAGCTTAGCACCTTATAATTGGGCTTTCAAATTCTAGATATAAGCCATCAAATGATTCTAATGAACTAGAGCTAAGACTGGAACTTTAGTTGGTGCTTCTATTTGTACTTGGTTGATCTTCTTGTTTTGAGATGGTAGCTAAGCCGTGCAAATAAATGATATTAATTTTCATCCTTTTATTTTCTTCTTAATTCCATGCCTACTTTTCATAAAAAATAACATCTTGGGAAATAATGAGTTTGTTTGTCTTTACATCAATTAATTGATATCCCTTGGATTTATCATTGTAACTGATAACAATTAGCTTTTCTTCTTTATCATAAAATTTCTCTCTTCGTTGCGAAGGAATGTGCAAATAGGCAATACATCCAAAGACTTTGAGATGATCTACTTGAGGCGTTCCTTGATGCCATACTTCATATGGAGTCTTGTTTGGGACAACTTTAGTTGGTGATCGGTTCAAAATATAAATTGTGCATTAACAGCACTTGTCCAATAACGTTTTGGAAGTTCTTCACCTGATATCATACTTTATGCCATTGCAATAATTGTACGATTTTTTTGGCTCAGCAACTCTATTTTGTTGAGGATTGTATTCTTGGTTGTCCATAAATTCATTTCTCTTTGCAATAATTCAATAAGGATTTTCCTATAAATTCACTTCCTCAATCTATTTTGAGAGTTTTTAATTTTTCTACCCCTTTGATTCTCCCTATGTTCTTTAAATTCCAAGAATTTATGAAATGCATGTCTTTTGCTTTAAAATATAGACCTACATCATTCTGGTGCAGTAATCAACAAATAAAAGAAAGTAGTTGTTATTGTTCAAGGTTGGCGTTTATGTTTGTCCACAAGAGCTTTAGCTATATATGATATCTTTGAAAATGGTAAATGACACATTTTGCCAAAGATACAACATTCACATGTCTTACCTCGATCTGGAATATTTGGAAGACCAAGTACCATAACTTTTTTTTTCCAACAAATTCAAGCCTTTATAGCTCAAATGCCCATGCCTGACATGCCAAATGTTGTAATCTTCATTTGTTGAGCTTTGAAGTATCATTTTCTCATTCAATAGCAAATTAAGAGGAAAAACTTGGTTGGGTCTCATCTTAATTTTAACTATTGTGAGATTCTTTTGCCTGTCAATAATGACCATTGATCATTATTGAACACCACTTTCTAATATTTATCCAATAGCTGACTAATAATCAATAAATTTTGTTCTAAATTGGGAACATAAAAATATCTTTGGTGATATTATTCTTACCTTTTTTGGCTAGGACCTCAATTGCTCCTTTTCTAATAATTTTGTAGGCTTTTTCCATCTCTCAATTTCACTTCTCATGAGTATGACTCACTGACCTTCACAAATATTTTCTTATTTCCAAAAATATGATTGTTGCAATTGCTATCCATGTATCAAATATTCTCAAGTTGTTGTTGAGAATTCATGTAGGATAAAATATTTGATCAGCTTATGTGAAGTTGTTTTTTTTAGCTTCTTCATCACCTTTATACCAGTAATCTTTTAGTAAATGATTTGTATTTTATGCATTTCTTGCATCTTTAGTGGTAGTCTTTGGTATCATGACCACTTTTCTGCAAATTTGGCCATAAAAATATAAATTATGATTAGAATTTCTCTAATTAAAATTAACTCTTTTTCCTCGTCCTCGGGGTTGGAAGTTTGGTATTTGTCACAACCTCTTCCTATTGAACCTTTTTGCATAAGGTCATTTTCTTTTCTTCTTGGCCATTTCTTCTTTTTTTGCTCTAAAATATTGGCCGTTACTTGAAAGGCTTGTTCCAAATTCATGGGCTTCTAGTGATCATCCCATGAGTTCATCCAAAGACAATTTTAACAAGTCTTTGGATTTCTCAATTACAGCGACTATATGCTCGAACTTTGTTGGTAAACTTCATAGCACTTTTTTTATGATCTTTCAATCTTCAATAGTGTTGCCATATCCTTTGATTCGATTAACTATGGTAAAAACTTTAGAAAAAAACTCTTGCACATTTTCAATCTCTTTAAAGGCTAGGTTATCAAAATCCCACCATAAATTTTGCAACTTAAGAGAAATAATTTTTTTTATCCTCCAAATTAATTTTTTCAAAATTTACCATGCATATTTTGATGTTTTTACACCCATAATGAGCAGAAGGATAGATCAACTTACCCTTTAGTGCATAAAGGACAAGGCTCTAGCATCTTTGGTCTTATTCTCCTTATGCTCTTTCGTCTTTGCTACTATTAATGTTACTTCTTCCTTCGGTGTATATGTTTTGTACCCTACTTTAGTGATATCCCATAGTGTGTGGGACATAAATAATGTCCTCATTAACACACTCCATGGCTCATAATCTTGACCAACGAAGATTGGAACACTTTGTTGGGTATATGCGAAGGTAGGGTCATTGCTACTGTTTGAAGTCATTTTCGTATGTAGAAAGGGTTATCAAGCTATGGGGTGTCTCCGTTACACAAATCTATTAGGTCTAAATTATAATTTGAGAGAGATTGATAAAATTGGAGGCTAAAAATTTTATATAGCAATGTAAAACTACAATATTTTCCAAAGCTCATGTAATACAAATTTGGAATTTTTTTGCACAAAATAGCGACATGTATGCTATTTTTGTCTTGTTTTCTAAATCAAACTCTCAATGCATTACTTACGTATACAACTTTCATGCATACACACTCTCTAATATATATCCTGGAGGATACAATTATCTCCATGAGAAATGTGGTACACTCATAGCCACAAATTTCATGCTTAATTTCTTAATGGAAATGAAGCCATAGTTGTCCTTGCAAAACCAACCATTTGAACCGCCTTTGACCATGTTCAAAATGCTTATCTCATTTTCCTTTTTTTTTAAATTAAAAATTATTTTCTAGCAACTAACACTATAATCATGGTATAAGTAATGGACATTAGCATCTACTAGCATGACTCTAGAGTACATTCTAATAGCCATGAGTGAGAAACCATAACTAACCTTCCATTCACCAGTTAGTAGTGCAAGGATCAATAACATAGAAAAATACATAACTATTTGAACGTGAAGGTGCTCATGCTTATGACTTTGCTTGAATTAGAGTGTGTTGAGTATATTCTAGATAGACATAAACTTGGAGGACTGTTAATATAGAGTATGGAACGGGAAAGTAAAATTTTTGGACAACGCACAAGTTGATATTTTTTCAGACCTTCTACTTTCTTTCACTGCTTTTGAATTTGTTAATTGATGGAAACATGAGAATTTCAACTCTATTAAAAATGGGTTGAATTTGGATAGCCAAAAAAGAAAAAATAGCAAAATACTTAAAATCATAACCTAACATATCATACTTCTGAACACACACAGATGTATTTCATATATATGAGAACTAATAAATAATCAACAAGGGCTTATCAAATTAACAAAAAGTAGAAAAAATATAATCAGTCTTCTACTTAATCAATTATTAAATTTAACTGGCTGAAATCATACATGCTTATACGTACACACTTATACATACAAAAAAATATATACAAATACTCACAAATAGAATTTGTGTTGCACAAAAATTACATAGAGAAAAAATAAAAGACATGAAGTAGAAGTCAATGATGTGGCATCTTGGTGACAGTGGAGGTTAAAACTCTTTCAACAAGAAGAGGAAAAAAAACTAAAAAATTTTGTATAGTCCATTATAATATCACTTTCTATAAAGATTGATTTTCTAATAGCGGGTAATTTTAAGACGCACAACTGTTTTGAAAGCTATGCAAACAAAAAAATAAAAATAAAAAATATGATTAAAATTTATAGGAGGTTGTTAAATTCTAAAAATAAGTTATAATATAAAATTACTTTTATACAAGTGTAACAATTAATGTAGAGTAATTGTTACATTAATTATTTATACCAAGTATATGTTACAACCAAACATAAGATTTATATGTTTAGTTGGTTTATATGTAACATCCCAAAAATTTGATATTACGAAAAATAAGAATTTAGAAATCAAGAGATTGATTGACTATATTTTAGGGCTTGAAAAAATAAATGGAAAGGACTTAATTGCAAGGGAATTAGAAGTTTTGGGGTTAATACATAAATAGGCAAGACTTGATTGGATCACATTCAAATGTTATGGGGATTTGCATAGAATTATTTATGGCCAAATATGCTAATGTTAGGCACTAACCTAGTCTTGGGATTGAAATGAAGGTACTGAAAATCTTGGAGGACCTATTTGGAGCTGGGCAGAAACTTTGGGGGTTAAATTATAATTTCCAAAAATAAGTTTTTATATAGTAATTCTTTCCCCCATTTTCTCCATTCTTCTCTTCCACACACCATCTTCACCTTCATCAGCGATTCTCTCCGACAACCCCAAAACCATTAAACCTACCCAACTAAAACCTTTCTCTTTTTGCCAGGAGCATGAGGACACCACATGCAAGTTTTCTCTTCGGCGAATCACCCAGTATCTCTCTGGCCAAAGGTGGTGAATGGTGGTGGTGATGGGTTCCTCAACGTTGGCAATTGAAACATAGGTGTGAGTAGTAGATGTTGATGAGTTTAGCTCAAGGAGAATCCCAATACCTCCAATTTAGTGAATGGGCCAACTGAGGACAAGAATTAGGCATAATGGTGCGCGGCTGCAAAAGGTGTTGTGGTTGTTTCAAGGCTGCAATTGACCTCCAATTTGGCAGTGAAAGTTAAAATTAACCTGAGCATTTTGTTATTTGAGTTGAAAGATGCCGAATAGTAGAGATAATGAGTATTTTTGGTTGTGTCAGCAGACGACAACATAGTGGTGGTGTTAAGATAGAATTTTCTCCCTATTGTGGTGGTCATGGCGGTGTCCTTAGTTTGTGATTTGAGGTTCCAATTAAGAGATCTTGGGTAATGATCAAATTTAGGTTTAAGTTTTGTACAATCAAATTTTTGTCATTCTTGTATTTTGGAAAAATTGTTAAGAAATGTGTATGGAATGATGGAAATAGACATGCATGAACCTTCTATGAGTTAATGGACCTAGATTGGAATTATTATAAGTTAAATATTGGGATTATTTAAGTTAATTTAAGGATTAAACCTTAATTTTGTGGATTTGAGACCTAAGTGGTAATAATTGGGTTAATTGAGATATTTGGACTATTATTTTGACTTTGGATAATGTTATGAGGTTAGATATGTATTTGAAGATTAGATCACATCCCATTTCTAGAACTAATATGAACCCCATAACTATTTCTATAATAACGGCTCAATTAAGCCAATAACTGCTAATTTTAGGACAGTTGGTAGTATAATAGTGATTACTGGGGTTGAATGTGGATTTTGACTATAAATATACTCTTTTGATTAGGTGATGAAGAAGTAGGTCCCACAAATCAGTAGATTGCAAATTGTGGTTACTTTTTTTGATATTATGAAGGTGAGGGTCTGCCAATCTAGCACCTTTTCATACCTATCTACCATCATGATTAACCCCTGTGAAGGTTCCTATTTCTGTACCGACTGTGTCATGTTTATTGAAATTCGTATATTGTTTGAGATCTTAATTGTTACCCATTATATGTGATGTACACCCCTATGAGGGTTATTGCTTGTTATTGATTCTGAATCTTGTCCTTCTGGCACCCAGAACTCTTGTTTGTTTTAGGTATTGCTCTGTTGCCCGACTATATTGTTATCTATACCATCTTTTATCATTTTCTATTGCCTTGTTGGCATACTTGTTATCCGTTATAGCTTTAATTGGTCATGCTGGTTTATCTAAATTATTTTCTAATGTCGTATTATCTTGTTAATATTTTGTATTGTTCTATACTATTTTATCCTATTATCATTTGCCTCGTTGGCATATTTGTTTACCTGGTATCCATGATATGCTAAGGATTTTCCCTTAGGTATAAGCAATGTGCTAGGAATTTCCCCTTGGGCATCTGGACAAATGGTATTTGATTATGTTATATGTACAAAGAATTATTGGGCCGAGGGCAGATCCAAGTGAGATGTTTGGTTATGTGGGGCACACTATACAGTTCCACATGAGTGTCAACAATATGCTAGGGATTTTCTCCTAAGTGTTGATGGTACACTACAAATTTCCTCTAGGTGTGGCAGTATGCTAAGGATTTTCCCTAAGTATCTGCGATACGCCATACAGTTCCATATAGGCATCTGCTATGTACCAAGTTGTCACACTTTGGTAAATTGATTGACTGACTAATATAAGGCGAATCTACAATGCATGTCATGTAGTAATTTATTGGAATGCGTATGGTTTGGGTTTACCGTGCTTGACTGTATTCTTTCTGCTAGAAATCTATTCTTGGAGTAATAAGATAGGAGAGTTTTCCTATTTTGCTAATTGTTACTGCTTGTTTCTTGATATGTTTTGTTCTGATGGTTAAATTTGTGATCTATTGAGTTGAATCTTCCTTGATAAATCCCTACTGTTGTTCTTAAGTTTATCCCTCACTAAGCCTTTACACTTAGCCCCTTCCCCCCTACGGTATTCTAATAATTTTCTCAGATAGGAATAGGTGATAAAGGCGAGCTCCAAGCTTGGAGTGAAATATACATGTTTTGTAATAGAGCAAGTGTTTATATTTATGTATAGGATCACTCGTATGTTAACCTTTAAACTTAGATATTTTGTGATATGTTAGATTTGAACTTAAGGTTTGTAATATATATGACCAATGAATGATTAGATCTACCATGGCCTGTAACCATACTATGATAAAGTTTGTTAGGTTGTAGCTTGTTGCTATCTAGGATATGAGACATGTAAATATTAAGTTAAATGTCCCTGGAACACATGTGATATGTATTTTTGTGATTTTTGTTAAGGCTTGCTTAAGTTGAACTTGGCGTTGCCTATGATGAGTTGAAAAGAAAAATTATGGACCTATTATTCGAATTGTGGATCTTGAAATTAAGATTGAATTAGAGTGGCGCCTCAGTTCAAGGGCTATTTTGAGAGGGGGTGCCATATTATATATACAAATAAAAGTGTGAAAATATGATTAATGCTAGGCATAAGCTCTATTGGTATAAAATATTTTATCAACATATATCAATAACGCTAGAGTATCTATCTATACCTACCCTATGTTATAGATATGTTAATTTCCATAGTTTAAAATAATATAAATAGTAAAATTGTTGCAGTGTGAATCTAATTGATAATGTATATACCATGACCATCTATGTACTACTACATCACACCATTGATAATTGCAATGGCTATTAACATCTTTAGCACTCGATTTTGCCTAAAGGAGCTACACACTCCACTAAATCTATTTTAATTGTTTATTTTGATATAAAATGATAATGATGGTTTTATATTAATCCATTTTTGTAAAATATTTTATACACAACTGTAATGCTCTATATCATTTCTTATCAGCTTTTAAAAGGATCTTCATGAAAATAAAGATGTGAATTTGTATAAAAGGTATACATGAAAAATAGAAATAAAATAAATTAATATGTGTATAAGTACTAACAAGTGGGATTAAAATTTAAAGAGATTGGACCACTTAATGTAGTAAAGTTAAATGCCATTGTTTCAAATTTCATTCTCTTCTTCACTCTACATCTCTATACATAATCCTTTCTATTTGTATAAATATCCCTTATCAAATTTGGAAAACTTTATCATATGCTTTATGGTTTTGTTAGAAATTGCACATCATGAGTAGTATCCTTAAATCTTTAACCAGCTTGGCATTACTTCTATATGCAAGCATAATATGACAATGCAAAAGTAGTCCTCCTTATTGAAGAGACATCTTTGACAAATTCTTAAGAAACAATCTCTATGTTTAGCAAACGAGGCACCTTATTCTCCGTGGCAGAACATATACCTTGCTATCCGCAACGAAATGGGTAGCATGGATAATCACACAATCAGAAAGAACCTTTACAAAGACTAGATTATGCGACAATATCACCACCAATTAGAATACCTATGGAAAACGTGGGTCAATAGATTTACATCAAAATAAAATTCTAAAAATTACATATATAATGGCAGGATTGATGTTCATAACCATGATGAGAACATATTGAATTCAAATTTTGTTGTTATTTAGAGGTTAAATCCGGAGGTCAATGTAATGTCACATAAGTAACCTCACAGTAGCATTACCCACCATTTTCAAATTGCAATTATTTATCAATAAATAATTAGTGACTACTCTTTCATCTCCGAAAGACTTTTTTCAAGAGAAGAATATTCTTTCTATTCAAATGAAATATGCAAATAATGGACACCCACTTCACGTAAATAAAAAAGAAAGCAAGTCACTTATATGTGAAGAAATATACAAAAGTTTGTTCAAATTATTCAACAGTAGGGAATTCAATGTGTTTTAATTTGGTTAATTAACATCACGAATCAAATTCAAGGTCTATGTGGAGACATAATAAAAATTATTCCCAAACAAAGAAACAACTCCAAATTATAGTATTCAAGAAATTAATTAAATAAATTCTATGACTTTTACCGATGGTTTGCAAGCTTTACTTTTTTGGCTTGGAACTCACTGTTGCAATTCAAATATGTAGGAAGTTTGACCCCACCACTTCCTTATGAAATTAAAGGAAAACACATATGATAAGCAGACTAATTTAAAATAGATGCATAATCAGAAGAGATTGGAAATAAACTCTACACAACATTTAGAAAAAAAAAATTGCCAGTCACATTCAAAAGCCAAAGTTGCAGAAAGTGATAACTTCTTCTCTGTGGTAGAACTAGTAACTTCTTCACATTGAAATAGGTAGCTTGGGTAATGACACAACCAGAAAGCACCTCTCCTAGAAGTAGATTTTGTAACAGCACTCCAAGTTAGAAACTAGCTATTAACATTGGGTGAGGGATTTTTTTAGATTTTCTTTTTTTTTCTCTTTGTAGTATACTTTAGTAAATAGAAGTCATGTTTTTCTATGCTTGAACAAAAATAAGTTTTTGAAGTAAGAGAAAACTATTATAGTGGTTTTCGTATGAGGTATCAGATGAAAGCGGGGAAAGTAGAGGTTTTGAGGGAAGTGAGTTGTGGGTATTGGGTTTTAATGCCAAATTACCTCTGCAAGCTTAACTTCATTCTATGTGTTCATTAATGAAAGGGCAAATTTGGAGATCCAAAAGTTGGTATGAGATCTTTTAGAGACAAAAAGGTGTTTCCCTTTTACAATAATAATATATATAAAAAAGCTAAATGAATAAAAATAAAATTTGAAAATTGAATGTCAAAACCAAGAAGAGAGATGAGAAATTTGAATAATCAAATGACTCATACAAAGAAACAGAGAACAAAATAGCTAGGGAATTGAGATTATGAGTAAAATAACTTTCAAAATATCCTATATATAATTCTACAAATATAATTAGTCATTAAAAATAAGAAAAAATTATTAAACTACTAAGTTCTAACAATCAAGGAAATATTATTATATAGAGAGTTAAGATGAATGAGTGTAGATATAGATGGAGATGTAATTTTTATTTTGTGAAGTTATTGTAAATTTGATTTAAAAAAATAGTTTGATGGAGTTTGTTTTTTTGAGTTTGAGTGAGGAATTATTTTATCCATTGATAGGTCTAAATGTACTCATTATAGTGCACTCATATTTTTGAATTTGAATGAGGAATTACTTTATCCATTGATAGGTCTAAATGTACTCAATATAGTGCACTCATATTTAATACATAGATTTCCATTATAATGCAAAGATCATTATAAATAATGGATAATTAAATTTACAATAGATTGATTTACTAACATATTGTTTTATCCTTTTTACTTTTGATGCAGTTTAAACTTTAATTTGGGTTCTCTTCAAAAACCTATTGTATAAGAGTAGATATTGTGAGTCTCTATTTCACATGCACGCATGCTCAAAGAATTTTCCTAAGTAGCAAAGGTGATTCGATGCTAATTTCTTTTATTAGTGACATTATTTATAGTGTTAAGGTTTAGAGGTTCTGCTACTACAATTGATAATCTAGCTTAGTACTTTGTACTACATTTGAAGGTGATTTGATTAATATAACTTTAGGGCATATCTAGGTGTATTATGTACCCCCTACTTTTGATTGGAAATAGATGGTTTCAATTGGAAGTATTAATCTTTCATTGTTCCTCTTATTTACCTTTGCCCCTTCTTGTTTTTTCTCTTTCCTTATTTTTTTCTAATTTTTGTACAAAATTTTTAAACTATAACATTTTTAGCACCTTGAAAGGATTCTCCAATCTAGCATTTAGCTTTGCAATTAGGTTAATGCTCTTAGCTTCCTTTCTAACTGATGAGGTTGAAATCTGTTTATAGTGAAAAAGGTAATGTTTGGGCAAATTCGACCAGGAAGGTAGAGTAATCCAAGTAATATTCTTCTTGAAGTTTGAGATTAGCAACATCAACACACATTAAACTAGCCAAGGTGCCCTCGATAAAGGCACTCCGACGCTCAAGTTAGCTCTGGTCAAGAGATAATAATCAAACAGAATATTGAGAGTTTATAGTATATTTAGCATTACCTAGAGCGCAGTTGGTTATGAGGTATTTATAGCCTTCTCTTGGTGTGTGATATGGTGAAAGTGCCCTTATCAGGTGTAATGAGCTTTAATCTTTGCTAGGGGGTTAGCAGTTATTTTAGATCTCAGCACTGTTCTATGTGGCACCATTTCCTATTTTTTAGGGTGCACAGTACCATGAATAGGCGCCTCCCTATCAAAAGTAGTGGCAGAGTTGGTGGCAGCGATTGTACATCCTATCATGCGCCATTAATGTGAAGGCATGCTACCTGTCAGAATAATAAATACGGCGTGGATATAAGTCAGTGCCAGAGTAAGCTACTTGGTCGATAATAGTTGAGTAGATAGGACTGGTCGATCAGAGAGATGGTCGAATAGGCTAGATAGGCTGAAGCCTCCTGTTGAACATGGTCAGTAACAGTATACTCGACCAGATGGTTTTTGTCGAGTGGCTTAGCCCAGAACTGATGTTGGGCCCTACGTGTTAGGTGGGCCTGTTGGGCTAAGTGGGCTTGTGGGCTATCCCATATCACTAACATTGGTGTTTTCTTTCTTGCTCTCGAATTTATACAACATTTATTGGTACCCTTGGAGCAAACAAGTATATGAGTGTCGTTTTTTCAGTCCTTGGCCTTTTTAGCAAAGTAGGTAGAGTTGGGTATACTTCAAGTGGTAGGGAAGCTTATTTACATTCCTTGATTTGTTCGAACTTTTTTGTTCCATAAAGAATTTTGAAAAATGGTAGGTTTCGCTCATTATACTTCAACATAAATTTATTCAGCATGGTTAAATGCCCTATCAGCATCTGGGACTTCTTCAATGAATTGTGTGGAAGGTCTCTGGGATCGCTTTTGTGAGACCACATATTTGAGGAAATTTTCACATCACTCTGAGAAGCATACTTCACTAGGCTAAGCTTTATGTTGAACTATATTAATATGGCAAAACATTCATTGAAATCCTAAAAATAGTCCTCTTGCCTTCAACTCTTTCCTAGCATATCATCAATCTACACCTTTATATTCTTGACAATCATGCTTCAAATACATGCTTAGCTAATTTTTATGAGTAGCTCTAGCATTTTCAAGGTCAAAAAGAATCATCTTATAGAAGCATGCATTTGCAATCACAAAGCTCTTCTTTTCCTATCTTTTAAGGCCAAAATAATCTTGTTGCAACCTTGATAAGGATCAAGAAAACTAAAAAATTTTATTCTACTGCAAACTCGCTAAAGTGTCCATTTGGGGCAGCTGTGAAAGGGCCCTTAAGCAAGCATTATTGAGATTAATAAAACTAATGCACTTTCTCTATTTTTTATTTGCCTTGGGTAACAAAACTACATTACGCACCCACTCTAGGTATTGCATGGGCCAAATGTGCCTTGTTTTCCAAGCTCTTCCACTTCTTTTTTGATGCTTAGTTTTTTCTCTTGTTCATGGAGGTTTAGCACGCTTTCTATGAACAAATCAATTTCTTTCTCAGGAAGTAATCAAATTTTCTTCCACATCTAGGTTTTTATTTTTTTTCTTTTTTACTTTCTAGGGTCTTGCTTGAAGGCAGGAATTCAAACAATATAAGAATTCAAGAGCAATTATTTCCTCTTCTCCTGGGCTACTATTTGGCAATTTTCGTTTGTTCTTTTGATTCTCTGTGCCGCTTTGGTATTTGATTGCTTTGATGGAAACATCAAACGCAAAAAACTTCATCTTTTATGTGGTATGTAAGAACTATTGTGGGAGAGAGGTTCAAAGTTGGATCGCCGAGAATGATGTTGTAAGCTAATAAGGCCTTCACCATCAAGAGTTTAACTAGCTTGGTCATCCATATCAATAGGTGTCCAAGGATAATGAATATGATATCTCTCCCAAAGACTCTATAGTTTCTCCATTAAATTTAACAAGGGGGTATTGATAGTCTAAAGTTAAAATGTTGACTAAACTTAACTACACCAACGCAATATAGAAAATAATGTTCACTAAGCTTTTTCTAATACAGAAATTAGTTAGCAAGGTTGACTACTATTAGTGCACCATTGTGTGCTCTCTTCTTATTTTTAAGTCTTTTTCCTTAAAGGAGATTTTACCTTGTAGGGGAAAATTTCACAGACATAATAAACCCGCTCTTAGGGTTGAACTTAGACTTGAGAAATAGCCCTAGCTTGGGATCTATGAATATTCCATAAATTACCTCTAGCTAGTCCTCTAGAAATTACTAAATAATACCCATGGTGAGCAAGTTGTCAACTCTAAGGAGTTATCCTTCTTGGATTACTTTTAGCACTTAGGGGACTCACAACCAACTTAGTCTGGCATCCTAAGTTGTGGTAACTCTAGGTTGTCCTACTACTTGGCAACAAACTCTTTTAAATATCCATAGTAAATGAGTTCCTCATTCTTATCTTTTAATTGGTGGCATTCTTCAATTGTGTTCTCTGTATAGTAGCTGAAGCAATAGTATTTATTCAAGTTTTACTTATTGGGGGTATTTCTCATGAATCTTATGGAGAACATGTCCCTTCATTTCTCTTTGAAATAGTTAGCTCCTCCCCACTTATATTCCATTTTTATTCTTTGGAGAGTTTGATATTTGATCAATGTGATTGTACTACTCAACTTAAGGTAATAGCTCTTCTAGATTGGCCAAAGGTTGCCTAACTATAGAGTCCTTGAACCTTCAGTATCACAAATTTTAGTGGGTTATGCTAGTAAAAACCTATTCTTAGTTTAGATAGGGGATCGAATTAAATGCCTGGACAAAATGTTTAATGTACACTCGCAGGCCTTTTGTGTAACACCCCAAATTTTTGACATACTAGAATTAAGACAATAATAATAGAAAATTAAATTAAATTTTTAAATCATAAATTATAAATTATGGTTTTAGCCTTTAATGGGATATTGAGTAAATTAATTAAGATACGATCATGATTTCTTAAAATGTTAAAGGACTATAAAGTAATTAGATTATAGACCTAGTTGCATAGAATTCCAAATGTTAAAGGTTTAAAAATTAAATTCAAACTTTTAAGGGGCTAAGTTGTAGACCGTAGGTCAATTGTAGGCAGTTAAAAAGCTGAGGGACTTAATTGAGGCTACTTAGAATTTTGTGGGGTCAAACTAAAATTTCAAACAAATAGTTTTATATATGTAACAATGAGGATAGAAGTTTGTCTAATTCTCATAAAGATGGCACACCTCACCCACCACCTAACATCCAAAAATTTACTATGAAACTTCAAAACAAAACCATAAACATCCTCTTCTCAATGTGAGGAACACAGCTATACCAAACTTGACCAAAAATAATATGAAATACCAAAATTTGAGAGGTGGTAGAGCTTGAGGTAGTAGTGTTAGGTTTGCTACCTTCAATGGTGAGAACTCAAAATAGAGTGATTTGTTATGACGGGCTCAGCGATGAGAGTATGCTTGTGGGTCCAATTGATAGTCTAGACCACTGGATGTGAGGGAATTGAAGGTGGTGATGTGTGGCAATGAATAGTAGGGTTGTGGCTTTTATAGCTAAATTGATTGGCTAGGTAAAGTCAAAATGAAAAATTACTTGAGGGGTTTTGGTCATTGCTTTTTTCTTGTGGAAATCAGGTGAGACTTCCTTTTGACACAAACATTCTAGTAGTGGCAATGTCCATCTCAAGTAGCAGTATGTGGTAGTTCAGCGACAATGCTTGGCAACTTTAGAACAGAAGCTTGGAAATTTTATTATGAGTACATGCAGACTAAACTTGCTCTGCAAATAAACTCCGAACTCGATTTAATTTGGTAAAAAACTCAGTTTAATTGGTTGAATTATTTCCTAATTCGATTCATTAGAATTTTAACTTGATTTAAATTGATTGTTATTGTAAACTTGGGTCAATTGGGCTAAATTATCAATTATGGACTAAAATTGTTGGTTTAAATTAGACTAAAATTATGGGCTAAAATTTTAATTGTAAGGCGATGTGTTGACCTAAAATTTAACAAAGGATAATTAATATTAATTGACTATCATAGAGCAATGTACTAAATTTATTAATTATGGGCTAAGAATATTTATTTAAATATTAACAATAAGAAGGAAATGTTGGCTCAGAATATGTTGGCTCAAAATTGATAAAAGGTCTAATTAAAGTAATTAAGCTAAACTAACAAGTCTAGAAACTCAAAACTGCAAATCGATTAAAAAATAGACCCTCATAGTTACTTGTGCTAATTTGAAGATGTGGGATCAAATAAATCAAACCCCTAGTATTTACATGCCAAATATTTGGAAATAAGTAGCCCCTTGCTTGATTAGGATGATTGTAGAACGTATATAAAATGTTTTGAGCCTCAACAATAAAATAAGAATCTTTGATTACCTAAACGAGCCTTGCGATGTGACAAATCTAGCAATATGATTTAGGCTATCAAGGAGAAGAAATTGTTATGTCTAAATATCTCAACATGAATACCAGAATAAAAGGGAAACTCATGAAGAAAAGCGATCTAATATAATTAAAGTGGTCAAATAACCAAAACTTACTGCTATATTGTGGCATTGATATTTATACCATACTTTAATTGAAAATAGGTGACAAGGATCCAATCATTCTTACCTTAGAGGGCTTATGATGTGGCTATTTGATACAACATGAGTTTTATACTCACTAATACGAGAATTTGTTGTAGGGTATGAATATTTAGACATATATTTAAAATTAAAGTTTGCACATTCTCCTCAAGAAATTGCTTCAAAAATTGATTTCTCGGGTACCAGGTTTACAAAATGCTACTGATATATGGAACAAGCACATTGCCACAATTTGATATTATATTGAGATGAACTATTGTGTTTCTGATTTTGAGTATATTGACGACTTTACATGTGGTGGATGTGTTAAATGTGAAATGTGTTATTGGAATACATTATTGATACCCTTGGGAATGCCCTTAGGAAGTTGGGTCAGGGACTAGGATTTGAAAGACGACCAGGTGGTATTGGACTGACAGTGATTTGTTTTCTGACTAGTACCTACTATTGATCTTGTCTCATAGGTAGTTGGATATTAAATATATATGAGTGAGGGATCAGCCTTCAGTCAATCATGCCATATTGATTGACTGTTCGAGTCGATTACTCAAAAATTGAAGGGATAAGGATTTCAATATTACCAAAAATGGAGTAATAAAGTCAGAGACTCCTAACACCCTTTTGGTGAAATTGATTGGTACATTTTAATATTTATGTTTTGGAACTTAAGTTTTCATGAAAGTTGATTGATTATCAAAAAACCAAGTCAGCCATTTTGTCTCTTTCAAAGCTTAAAAACTTTTTCTAAAGAGGGCATTGAATTTTGTGAACTCTCAGCACTAGTATAGGATAGTGTTGAGATGGATCATTTAGGACCTGAAAGAATTCCTTTCGGATGGAAAAATAATCATTCTTATTTCACCTCATGGTCAACATGAGAATACATTTAAATCATTTTGCAATACACCAACTCATTAAGCTATTTAGACTTATGTTTCTTGTACTGTCTTCTTGTTCTTTATCCCAAGTAAGAGCAAGTGACGGTGGAAGTTGAACTACGTTTCTTATAAGGTATATGATTTTGTAGATGTATATAAATGCATAGGTTGTAATGTGCTAGGATTGCTATGTCAATGAAGTGGATAAGTTTTGTAGTGTTAAGTGTGACTTTTGATAGTTTGAGGATAATTATGAACTAGAGAAGATAGTGCATGTAATTTCACTCTGCCGTTTTGATGAGCTATTTGATTAGCAAAATAAATATTTGGATTAGATTCAAAGTAGCACCTTGGTCGAGAACAGGCACTTCCCAAATAAGATGCTACATTCTTGCTCCTCTTATTTGATGGAAAACAAATGTGTAATAGCTCGGTACCTTATATTTATGGATAAATTAAGTAAGAAACATTGTGCTACCTATTCCAAGCCATGCAACTAGTTGGTTGAGCCAAGTGATGGTGTGTTTGGTTAAAGTTGTGCCAAAGATCTTGTAATAGGCTACTTCATTGAGGTCGTACAACTCTATTTAGATGAGACAATTACCTAAATGCTTATGAGGATCTCCAATTCTATCAAACTTTGGGAGGTTAGATACCTCAACACCATAGGGAAGCAATTCAACTAGAATGGTGGGGCAAAATGGGCTACAGTTAATGGAGGTTGTAACCGTATTTGTGACTAACTGAACTTTGTTGGAAGAGAGTGAGAACCTTTTTAACACTGAGGTTGCAACTCATCGAGAATAGTCTAAATGTGTAGGGGAGCATAGTTGAGGTAAGGCTTGATCTTAAACTTTTGACTATATTAGATAAAAGTGAAAAGACTAAGGGAGATGCAAAATTATCAATATTTTTGATACAGAGGAGATTGCTAATATTGTGGGGATAAATTTTGTAACTATCTCTGTTATTGATAAAAAATATTCTGGTCACGCGACATTGGGTTACACAGAAGAGCATGTAAGATGAATAAGAAGTGGTTGCAACCCTGACAATAACTGGAAGGAGTGTCATCATAAGGAAGGTATTCCTCTTCACCTCCTATTATGCATTCAGGTATAGTAGTTTAAGGGATAAATGTAGCAACATCAACTCATCATCTAGCATTAGCAATCTAGAGGGACATATGGTCATCATTTTGGTGGGATGGAGGGGACTTGTAGTATTTTTCCCCACCTTTGGCCTTTATTCTATCTACTTGAGATTCACAAGGGCTTCTTATCTTCTATGGGGAACTCAAGGGGCTCCAGCCATGAATGTTGCATGATGTACTAAGAGATTACTTTAGTAGTAGGTTTGGCAAAAGCTTCTTCAATTAAAATAGTCACTCAAGCAGTAGTGTCTTCGACTAAAGCTAATAAGGCTTCTTATGTGATATGCAGGACAAAACCTCCTAGGGACGGGTTTTTACGTGCAAGTGAATTATTCAATCACGTATGCCACAAGTGGCAGTCTCCCTAAGGATGGCATGGTCATTATTCTCCATTCTCTTCACCAACTTACATCTTTGAAGGAGCTATTGAGCACTTGAGTCTTGAGCTTCAAATTCCATATGCATTCTTAATATTCAATAAATTAAAATGGGTGTTTCTCAAAAAAATTGCTACAATGATGTGATTCAAATTTGGATTCGAGATCTCTTCAAAAATCGATTGTGTAGGATTAGATATTGTAGGTCTTTACTTTGCAAACGTGCTTGCTAAGAGAACTTATATTAGTAGTAAAAGTGATGCAATGCCCTTTTCTTTCATTAATAGTCGCATTCATAATGCTAGAGTTTGGAGGTTGCATTATTGCCCTTAACAGTACACCTTAGTATTTTATATTTACATTTGATGATAATTTGACTAATATACCTTTATAGCATATCTAGAATATATCAACTTTCAAAATTAGTCTAGCTAAAGATATTTTTCTCTAGAACTTCTATAAGAGATAATTGCCTAATTTTACTTCCACACAGTTATAACAATGTCTAACACACATGCAATGCACGCAGAGAACCAACACATTTTATCCTCTCATAACCTTATAAACCCAAGTGGCGCACCAACACATATTTTATCCATTCATAACCTTATAAACACAATTATTGTTCAAACATACTTCAAAATTAAATTAGATATGCGCAAGTAATATGTTAACACGTAAAAAAAAAAGGGAATACGCACACAAGAACCTTACTCGTGAGTTGCCAGCCAGTAACCTCATAAACACACAAGCAATGTCATCGACTTCAGGAGACTTTGTTCGAAATCCCACATTTGTTAATAAGGATTCTACAAAACTTCCAAAAACTTGACTGGAATTCGAAATTTGACTACTTATATCGGCTCATTGACTAATTATTTTTTGTATTGTATTAAATAATGACAGGTGCATTGATTTAATCATTAGTTGTCATTTTAGTATAATTATCTCTTCTTATACAAAATATTGTAAATGTTTTTTAACTAATTTAAAATTAATATCTCTTTTTTTTTCTAGAAATTGATATATAGTTGTATGTTGTTCATTATTTTTTAATGTATTTTAAAACAATAACTAAATTATATATCAATGAGTACGTTCACAAAATAATCAAATTAAGTAGTCAATACCATCGCCTAAATATAATATATTCATTCCATTATAAATGGAGATATTATGATTTTGGAAAAATAGCACTTTTGTTCCATTTTATAATGCTTTTGCAAGTTTGATTCCAAGCCATGTAAATATTTCAACCTCACAAATGTCATGATACTAATGGCCAGGGATTTAAATCTTCAATTGCGACAGCTTTTTTTTTTTTTAATTTTATATTATAAATAAAAATAAGTATATTGAATATTTCTTCATAAAATATTTAGTTCATCATAAGAAAAAACAAAAATTGAAAATAAAATGATAAGTGAAAATTCAAAAGTTATCATTAATTACAGATATTAAATGATAAAAAAAAATTAGTGTTGTCCCTCTGTTGGTTTTTATGAATTTAATAGTAACAAGAATAATATGTAAACGACAATCTTTATTGTCACTAAATTATTGTTATCAATGTTCCATTAATTAATAATGGTGACAATTTAAAATATTAATTCTATTACTATTAAATCATATAGTGACAAAATAATTTTTTTTTATCACTTATCAAAAATCATTAGTGATAAAATAAAAATTATTATCACCAAATATTTGTCATCAATGATAATTTTTACATTATCACTTATTTTCTTGTCACTGATATTATATCTTGGAGTGATCACGGATCTGGTACCAGCCATTCCTAAATTAAATAAAGCAATACCAATGTACGAGCCTTAGCATTCTCATTCTCAACATTGAAAAACTGAGTTCGAATGTAATTATTCTCCAAGTTACATTGCACAGTGATCTATGGTTACTCATAAACATCCGCATCAGATAATCGTGGCATGGGAGCAGCAACCAGAGGAACCCTCTTCTTTAACACAATTCCAAACTTTTCTGAAATGTCTAAACGCTCCCTCTCAGGCAATTTCCAGTTGAAACTGTACAAGTGAAGCCAGAGAAAACATCACAATCCTCTCCGCCATTGCCAATCCAGCGCAACTTCTTCTGCCAGAACCGAATGGCAGACAAGTGAGGTCATTCCCACTAAAATCCCCCTTACCGTTCAGAAACCTTTCTAGGATGAACTCCGTTGGATGTTCCCAGATTGCAGGGTCTCTGTGTATCGCCCATACGTTAACAAACGCATGAGCATCTTTTGGGACGGCACAATCTGCAATGACACAGGGCTCGCTCGGGCAGTGAAGCACCATGAGAGGCAGAACCGGGTGGAGCCGCAGGACTTCTTTCATTATTGCATTTAGGTTTGGTAATTTGCTGGTGTGCAACTCTTCCACTGCGAAATTTCTGCCAACTGCAGTATTCAGTTCTTGTTGCGATTTGATCATAACTTGTGGTTTTTTCATCATCTCAGCAATGGCAAACTCAACGGTACTGGAGGTTGTATCAGTGCCTCTCACCACCATATCCTGTCAAACAAGTTAATAATTCTTTTGATGTTAACAAGGAATGATAAGTGCAGCACTCAATAAATCATGCAAGTTAGAATCCAACTAGATCGTGAGAGAAACATACCACGAGCAAGGGTTTAATGTGGCTCATGGTCAGATGAGTTTTGGTGGCACCTCCATCTCTCAGCTGCAGCAATACTTGCAAAAGGTCCTTGCTTTCTCTGCCACTCCTTCCATCTTTTCCATCCTCTGCCCAATTATTTCATCAAATATTCGCTCAAGTTTCACAATCATCCTTTTCATTTTCTTCTTCATACCTTGCAAATCCAGCCAGGCAAGACCAGAAAAAAAATCAGAGACATTTGCTTTCCCAATACGTCTGTAATCTCTGCCACCACTTGCCTAAACTCAGCTCCTATGCTGGCCCTTTCTTGGCCCTGTATGGTTCCACCCCATAGCATGTTGGTGATCACATTGAGAACACTCAAGAACATTTACTCACCAACATTCACTGGAGAACCCTTTAAACTGTATAAATACTTAATAGTGTTTCAAACTTCTTGTCTTCTGCAAGAGTAGAATGCATCGAGCGTGCATGGCCTGGCCAAGCATGTCATGGACGCAGACCTTCCTTGGCATCCTCCATTCTGGTCCATATGGTGTACAAACTATGTCGTGGCCGCCATATTCCATTGCTTTGACCACCACTGGAGCATCCCGGTTGGCAAAGGTAATATCGTTATCTTTTAGTACCTCATGTGCCATGGCCAGTGAACTTATCACTATGCTTACCTTCCCACCAAGCCTCAGTGAAAAGATAGGTCCATATTTCCAGGCCAGGTTTGTGAAATGAGAATGGAGTTCAGGGTCAAGAAATGGGAGGTTGCCCACAATAGGCAGGCCTTGAGGGCCTGGTGGCAACGAATATTGGTGCTTTTTGGAGTATTTGACAAGAAGCCATGTATACCATGTGATTGTAAGGATAGAAATAGCAAAGAAAATAACCATTTGTCCGTCACAAGTAGTTAATATCCTCCCACACAATGCCAAAGACGTACTTGGCTTCTGCAGACCAAGGGCAGTTTGTACCATGGCATGCGAAAAAGAGCGCGATGAATCACCATAAAATAGCTAAGTTTAAGTTGACTAAGTCGAAAGATACAAATCGCAAGTGTAGTTGAAGACAAAAAGGCATCAGCCGGCTGGTTACAGGGAATAAAGGATTTCTAAAGATAATCTTCTTCTGGTGTATTTTGTTATTTTATAATGTTCTGTTTTATCATGACCAATACTATATTCTGATGATATAATATATATCTACCTGAAGAAGGGCCTTGAATTTGAACATAAACCAGGAGAATATTTCACTAGAAGAAGGCTGCTTTATGTTTGTTGTCTCTTTCCACAAAGGAATCCACAAATGAGCTTAAAAAAGTATCGGAAACATTTACATTTTAAACCAACTCATCGCAATCTGCATAAAAAAATTTTATTAATTTTTTTATTCATAAAGCCACTGTCAGCATGACAGAAAGTAAGTATGTTCATTGTCAGCAATTCTTCGTGCCATCCAGCAAGCATCCGAAAGCAAAGCATCACATAGACTATTGTGGAACATTGAATTGTTAGAAAATATCAGGCAGAGTCGAGACAGATCTGCCTGCTCCAAGAAATGTCTATAGTTAACTAAAGGGAATCCTCTGCCTTGTCAATTCTTTGATCTTAACATATTTGGATTTTACTACGTATTTTTTGTCCTCCTTTCTCATCCTAACAAACAACATACGGATATATTTTTATTTCTAGTTGGAACTTCACACTGGAAGAGATGCCCTCAGCATATGAATGAATAGAACAGGGCAGAGTTCATGAGAATGCCTGTTTGGAACCATATAAATGAGCTGAGGAAATTAGAATTACAGAAAGCTGTCAAAATTTGTGTGGAAATATAATTTATCCAGAGTTCTGTGGTTTCACTTCCTTCATACCAAACAATATGAGAAAGAACTTAGAACAAACCCTCACATCAGATATGTGTTTTTTTTATTTAGCATATTTTGTCAATGCAGAAAGTTAGGGCAACGGGTTTTGTGTATAATAGATGTATATAACATTTTCGACATCAAGGCCCTATTTGATTCACATGATAAGGCATGATAAATATATTTTTAAATCTTATTTTTTATTTGCTTCACATCTTTATGGTTTATGATACTTTTATGGCCCGACATGGTATTATGGACTAAATTAATTTATGGATCAAACCAAAATGACTTGATCTATTTTCCATAATTTTAAATTTAATATAATAAAAAATGAAAAAATCATTATTACCCCTCATATGGAACCCAACTTCAATGCCTTCCGCCAAATTCTGCAACCATATTTGAGAAATTTACCTTCTCAGAAATTATGATGTTTTAGACATTACAAAATGTAATCATATTGAGCAATCTTGCCAATTAAACATTATACAATGTCAAATGTGGGATATCATCAATTTTTTAAATCAAAGCAAATAATAGATTACATGGTATTAAATACAATTTCTAGTTTATGTATCATTAGTACATGAATCATACCTAATCCTATATATCCAAACAAACAAGCCACAAATGAATTCTAATCACTACATAGCATAGTAAGCCATTTCAATTCAATATAAATATTTAAAGTACAATCTTGAACCCCCTCTGAAGTAATAACCGCGGGATTGTTTTCTTGAAAAATATGCAGACTTCAAAGCAAATTACTCATAGAGGCTAGGATTAGATCATCTTGGAGTTGGGATTGCATCTAATGGAACCTTCTTCTTCAAAACAATCCCACACTTCTCAGATCAGTCCAGCTTTTCTCCCGCAGGCAAACTCCAGTCAAAAGAATGAACCAATGAAGCAAGTGAAAACATGAACATCCTCTCAGCCATGGCTGTTCCAGCACATATTCTAAGCCCGGACCCAAAGGAGAAATAATTGAAGTCATCTCTACTGTAATCCCATTGGCCATCCAAAAATTTTTCAGGGAAAAACTGCAAAGGATTATCCCAAATGGAAGGATTCCTGTGGATCGCCCACACATTGACAAAAACACGGGCGCCCTTTGGGATCGTGTGTCCAGCGACATTGCATGTGGTGCTGGGGCACTGAGGGACTGAGAGTGGGAGTGTCGGATGCAAGCGCAACACTTCTTTCATCACCGTATATGAATATGGGAGCTTGTTAATATCGGATTCTTCTACTATGTTGTCTTTACCTACTACTGTCTCCAGTTCTTGCTGCGCTTTTTTGACAACCTCGGGCTTGTTCATCATCTCAGCCAAGGCATATTCGACTGTGTTAGATGTTTTGTCCGTTCCACCTACCACCATGTCCTGTACCCAAAAAGATCATTGTTTAATGAATCATTTAACATATTTTTTACGCGAAAATCTTAAGTGGCAAGCTAAAGCAGTAATGGCTTCTAGAAAGTTGATCATTGGCGTAAATTTAAATTTTAACCACTAGTACTAATAATTTGATTAATCTTGCGTTTCGTCTTATTAGTCAAGTTGCTTGGCTAGAAAATTGAAATACAATTTCGAGGATATGGTCAAGCGACAGTAGAATCCATGAGTTATTATCAATCGATAATTATTGTATGTAAAGCTGTAAATAGATATTCAAAAGTGTATTTACCATTTACATTTGAATTCCTCTATAGGGCATGTTATCCGTATCTGTTTAAAGCGGATATTTTCTATATTCGATTAGCAGATATTTGACTGTAAACGGATACGAATATGATAATTATCTATCTGATCCATTTAACATCCGTTTCAAATACATATCCATTGAATATATCCTTTTATATATTCGATTATCCATAATTTAATTAAATTTAGTATCTATATCTAATAAATAATATTTAAAAAATTATTATCTATAATATATTATTCTACATAATAATTTATTTTTACTTTTTCAATTTGAAATCTCCTAATCTATATATAAATGAATATAAGTATAAGTTAGTAATTAAAGAATGAATAAGAAAAAAATAGTAGTTAAGGATTATGAATAATTGATAGACGGTAGTAATGATAATTAAACACTACTAAATCAAGAAAAAAAAATTGAAAAATCAATATATGTACGATAAAATTGATCAATATAAAATTATTATTGCTTGACTTTATAATTAATTTATATTAGTGTCATTTTATTAATATTAATTAATTATAAAGTTAATCATTAATTTAAAACAATAAAATAAATCAAGAACAATTAATTTTTTAATTCTAAGATAAAGTAGTCAACATTTTTTAAATAAAATTTATTAAAAAATATATTTTATTGCAAGTTGATGGATTCAAATATTCAGATATTTGTAAACGGATATTCGAATATTTATAAATGAATATTTAGATATTTATAAATTGATATATCATAATAATTATAATTGGATATGAATATATCCGAATTCGATTAATATCCGTCATATATGAATTCGGATGCTATTTAAAAATATCCATCAAATACAGATATGGATACAAATATTATAAAAGTTAAATAGATACGGATATTATAAAAGTTAAATATATAAAGATATGAATACTGCATATCCATACCGTTTAATATTCGTTTATAGCCTTAATTGTATGATGGTGGTCCAGCTAGAAGCAATCTTTTCCTTCTTGTCGGATCATTTTTGTTTTTTTGCGGGGGGAGGGGGCCTTCTTTCTTGGTTGCCCATGGGATAGTGGGTGCAGCAGCGGCATTATTATGGGTGGACAAGCTAGCCAATGCCTTAAAAAGGAAAAAATAACAAACCAACGGGACTATTTACAAAAATATAGTGAAAAAATCAACTTTTAGAAAAATACCTTATTTCTGAAGATTTTATAAAACTATGGTAGCCACATCTTTAGTTATTTGAATTTTTTTTTAAATGCCAATATGCCTGGCATAAGGCCACGCCTCTTATGCCAATTTCTCTTTTAAAAGAAACAAAGAAGCTCACATGGAATTTATTTTATTTTATTTTTTTTAATTCTCAGATGGTGGTCGGATTTTTTTTTAGAAGATGTTTCATTGGCTAATGTTAGCCCTAATGCCCTAATATTGTGTGTAATTTTGATATAGAATATTTTATTTTGTATTTAAAATTTAATTAACTATTTTTTTTTAATATTTAAAATGAGCCCAAAAAAAGTAGTATATGTAGACGGCTTAATTTTTGGACAAATTGAAAAAAAAATGACATTTATAAATAATATATTAATTATTAATTTAAAATTTCTATTTTATGTATTGAAATTTATTAAATTTGATTTCAAATAATAAATAGTTAATTTTAATTAGTATTCTAATATTTATTTTATACAAATCAAATGTTGACAAGTGTCAAGATAAAAGTGTATCATGTCAATGAAATTAAGCCTAGTGGCCTAACATTATCAAACTAATCAAGTTGGGACATATGGCATATCTATATATGTGGACCAATCAGGTCAAAAATATTTGATATTATCTTTTAATATGAATTAAAGAGATAATTATTAAATGTATTCAAGTTATTTCAGAGTCTTCTGTTGAATGCCTATATAAAGGAGTGCCTAGAGACTCATATCCATATATACCCTTATTCACATATTCACATATACATATTCATATATTCTCAAGCTCTAAAACTCAAGCCTTCAAGCTTCAAGTTTCTATTGTGACGATATATTGCTATCACGAAGTTCCTATACTTCTTCAAAGCATCAAGTCATTAAGTCCTCTGATTTCGAAGTCAAGGTTTAAGTTTCAAAGAAATTTCGTAGTGTCTTTTACCAAATCAAAGAATACTACACCATATATCCAAGAACAAGCTTCAAACCTTTGGATCATATATTAGGAGAAGAATCAGGGGACTAGTTTTGTTAGGAAATTTATATTTTCCTCTAATAAATTGTAATTCTGATATTATTCTTTAATATAATTTAATTTGTCCATTATTTTTCTTTGCCTTGTGGTTTAATTTTGTAGACAATGAAATTTATGTGAACAAATTTTTGGCACACCCAATGGGACACGAATCTATCCCTCATCTCTTTCTCCCATTCGAATTTTGAAAATATTTGCAACCACTCAATGGCACTTAAGAGGAACCAACTCGCCTTAGCTAGGAAAGATAATGCTGCCGCTACTGACCCTACTACTAAATCTTTCAATCAGCCTATAATTGGGGGCAAGAATACTAATTGCATTCATCTGATGATTCTGACTCTGGAAGTCCAAGGAAAACGAATCCTAAGATATCATCTTTTGCTGAACTGTCAACTACAATAAATGGAGTGGCAACATTGGATGAACAACTTGCTCGGATTGCTTAAGCTATAGATGGCCTCCAAAATATTGTGGAAGAAAAAGATCTACAAATTGCACAACTCATGAACAAGCAGGAATAATCTCATCTTGGAAGATTTAGCTACAGCCATCAACCTTCCCTTGGTCATACAATGGTGCAGAAACAAGTTGAGGAGATGCCTTACAAGTGAGAAGTTGATCAAAAGATCAACCATTCTGCAACTTCTATTACTACATTGTCCATTCTACAATTGCAAGATATGATCACCAATACTATTAGGGCTCAGTATATCATGCCTTCTCAAAGTTCTATTGTGTATTCAAAACCCTATAAGAAGAGGATTAACTCACTAAGAATGCCAATAGGATATCAACCTCCAAAATTCCAATAGTTTGATGGAAAGGAAAATCTAAAACAGCATATGGTCTATTTCATAGAGACTTGCAACAATACAGGGACATATGGTGATCTTCTTGTGAAATAATTAGCACGATCATTAAAAGAAAGTGCCTTTGACTAGTACATTAACTTAGAACCTGAATCTATTGATAGTTGGGATCAAATGAAAAAAGAGTTTTTGAATCGCTTCTACAATACATGTCAGACTATGAGTATGATTGAACTTATCAATACAAAACAATGGAAGGACGAGCCAGCGGTAGACTACATCAATCATTGGCATGCATTAAGTCTGAACTACAAGGATAGACTCTCAGAGACGTCTACAATAGAGATGTGTATTCAAGGTATGCACTGAAGACTTCTCCACATTCTTCAAGGAATCAAGCCTCGCACTTTTGAAGAATTAGCCACTTATGCCCACGATATGGAGCTTAGCATTGCTAATTGAGGGGTTGGAATTTCTATTGAAGACTAGAAAAAAGAAAAGAAAGATTCAAAAAAAGAGTGAAAATATGGTAAAGCTGCTACTAAGGAATCCATGACAATCAAAATAGCCTCCATAGAAATTTCTACAAGTGATAAAAAGGTTGCTAAGGAAACAGAAGATCAATGCATTCCAACAAGCAAGAAAACATGAACGAAATGTAGGAGAAAGAGTATCCATTTCCAGATTCTGAAGTTTCTTATATTTTTGATGAATTATTGACAAGGAAGTTGATTGACCTGCCAGAATCAAAACGTCCTAAAAAAGTTGGAAAGGTAAGCGATCCAAATATTGTAAGTATCATTGAGTTGTTGGTCATCTAATAGATAAATACTTCATCTTCAAGGATAAGGTAATGGTATTGGCAAGAAACAAAAAGATAATTCTTAATATGGAAGACATTGTTGGATCAAACTTTGCTAGTGTTGCAACTATAACAAATACCACATATATTGCAAGCAAAGACAATATTTTCTCATCTTCACTCATGGGAGCATCAATAATGCTTCAGTTTGAAAGTTTAGATCTAGTGCTAGTGGAGACTCAATTTATTGATGAAATAACTAAGCTGGAAACAAGTTCTACTACTAAAACTGGAGATAGCAGTGAGTGGATTCCAGCAATGAGCCAATGAAGGAGAAGATGATGTGTCAATCAATCTCGTTTATTGGCATTAAAGGTCTTGCATGTGGTTAGACACCCTCAACCAAGGATGATGAAGAGTCTAAAGGCTACAAACGGCAAGTTGGAAAATTTATTAGCAGGTTACAAAAGGAGCCAAGTGACTTTGGAAGATTATTTTCCAATAGTGTTCTTTGATGAAAGAGTTGAAACAGTGCTTGCTATATCCAATGAAACTAAAGAGCAACATTCTACTTCCTATTATATGGCTATTGCTTTTACAGACGAAGACTTGTTGTTTGGGTTAAAATCTCACAAAAGGCCACTTTTTGTTTCAGGGTTCATGTAGGATCAAAAGGTTAACTGCATACTCATTGATAGAGGATCTAACTTCAATATCATGCTAAAATCCACCATGAAGAATTTAGGGGTTCATATTGAGGATCTATCACGTAGTCACCTAACTATTCAAAGTTTCAACTAAGGAGGCCAATAAGCTATTAGTCCTATTACTCCCAAGTTATCAGCTGGTCATGCTTACATTTTGGCAGCTACAGACTATTTCTCCAAGTGGGCAGAGGTGATTCCCATCAAGGATGTAAAGAAAGAAACTGTTGTAGGATTCATTCGATGTAATCTAATTTTAGGTATAGAGTGCCACATTACATCATTACTAGTAACAGGAAGCCTTTATACAATAAATTGATGGACAAAATCTCCACACATTTTGGATTCAAGCAACATAATTCCTCGATGTACAATGTGGCTGCAAATGGTTTAGCAGAGGCGTTCAATAAAATTTTTTGCAATCTACTAAAAAAAAGCAATGTCAAAATCTAAAAGGGATTGGCATGAAAAGTTGGAAAAGCTCTTTGGGCATATCAGACAACTCATTGGATTGCTACCAAGGCCACTCCATATTCGCTGGTTTATGGAGTTCAAGCCGTTCTCCATCTTGAAAGTCAAATACCCTTATTTCGTATAGCCATTCAAGAAGAACTCACTGTTGAAGACAATGTTCATCTTCAACTTGAGGAATTGGAAGCATTAGATGAGAAAAGACTTGAAGCGCAACAACAGCTTGAATGTTATCAAACACGTATGACAAGGGCATTTAATAAGAAAGTCCATCCCTAATCTTTTCAGGTTGGAGATTTGGTGTTGGCAGTAAGAAGGCCTATTACCATCACCCAGCGAATGGAAAGTAAATTCATGTCAAAATGGGATGGTCCATATGTGATAAAAAAAGTTTATACTAATGGTTCTTACAAGTTGGTTGACAAATATGGATTGCGTATAGGCCTCACAGATGGCAAGTTTTTGAAGCGATATTATCTATGAGAAGAAATTTGCTCCTTAATGCACAAGCCTAAACTACATATTGCTCTTTAATGCATGAACCTAAACTGCATGTTGCTCCTTGATGCTCGAGCCTAAACTGCATGTTACTCCTTGACACCGAGCTTAAATTGTATATTACTCCTGGCCTACATGAGTATAAACTGTGTATAATAACTACCAAAGGCAATACATGTGGTTAAACTGCTAACTTTTCCCACTAAAGATATTTTATGTGGTTAAAATATTAAATACCCCACTTAGTCCAAAGTAGTTAAGCAATGGATACTCTTAACCCACATGAGCATAAATTGTGAATACCACCCCACTAAAAAAAATGTTTACTTTGAACTACGTAATAACTTGATCCCTTTGTTGGGGTACGTAGGCAACTTGAGAGTTATTTCTCAAGTTCAGTTACATCACTAAAAAAAAGAAGTTTGTTTGGATGGTTTCTCAAGTTCAATCATATTATTGGAACAAATTTGGGTTACATACTTCCTAAAGTTCAATCATATCACTATAATGAGTTTGGATGGCTTGCTAAGTTCAAACACATCACTGGAACAAGTTTTAAGGATTTCCCAAGTTCAATCATATCATTGGATCAAATTTGGACGACTTACTTCCAAAAGTTCAGTCACATCACTGGAATGAGTTTGGATGGCTTGTTAAGTTCAAACACAACACTAGAACAAGTTTTGAGGATTTTTCAAGTTCAATCATATCATTGAAGCAAATTGGGATGATTTACTTCTCTAGCTCAATCAAATCATTGGAGTACTCATGGATGATTTAGCAAGTGCAAGCATATCATTGGAAGAAGTTTTAATTGTTCTCAAGTTTAATTTATTAAGATAGCCAGTTTTACTTATGAGCTTAATTTAAGTTTATTCCACTTAATTATTGGGGGCATGTAATACAATTTTTCTTTGACGTTGGCATCAATTTGAAGAATAAAAAAAAGAGAGAGAAAGAATGCACAAGGAGAATTCATAAAAAAAAAGCAACTTTTTATTGCATATATAGTAATCAAGTGTTCTTTTATATCAATTGTACTAACAAAAAAGGGAATGAAAAAAAAGCTAAGTAGCTAAATGCTCATGCAAGTATATTAAAAGCTACTAGTTCCTTGCGAGATTCTTCAAATAGTGCTTTCATCCTCTTTAAAGCATCAACTTCTTGATCAGTTAAAAATAGAATGTCTTCAAGTTTTGAAACTTGATCTTTCTTGTTGGCCACTTCTTTTTGGATAGTAGACAGGTTTTCTTTATCCTTGTGGAGCAATGAATTTGCAAACTCTTCTTTATTGCTTAACTTAGCAAGTCGTGTTCTCAGTTCCTCTTTCTACTTGGAAATTTGAAAAAATTCATGGTTGAGTCCATTCACCTCTTCAACTCTTTCACTTTCTATTCCCTCGGCCGTAAAAAGATCTTGTTGTGCAAAAAATAGTACTTTCTCATGGGTTTCTTGTGTTTCTTTTTTAATTGAATTTGATTTAACCTTTGTGTAGTTGGAAGCACCCTCAAAGAAGGATAGCAAGTGGTTCTCCAAAGGTAATGTATTTTTTATGTATGATTTCATCTCTCCAATCAAATCATCAATTGTAGGCTTTATTTCTGAGAGTTGCTCAAATATAGTTTTCATGATTTTTTGACATATCTGTTCCTAATAGAATTTGAATAACATCTACTCTGCTTCAATCTTTATAATTTGAGAACAAAATTCAAAAATTTTAGTAGTTGGAAGTGCCCAAGATGGAGCTTCAAATATCTTTTTAGGCTTATCTTTCTCAACAAAAGCCTTATCATTTGTAATTTCAGGTAATATTACCTTTGGCCTTTTATTGGAATCAGCAGTATCATGGGAAGCTTACATGCCACCATCAAGAGGTTAAGAAATGTTTGCTTCAAGCAAGTTAAAAGGGATTAGCCTCATTTATCGAACTAACACTACCTTCGGAAGTGATTAGTACTGGCATCTCAAGATTTGCAAGCTACATAAAAAAAAGAAAAAAAAAGAAAAGGGTACATGATATTAAAAATAAAATAAATAAATAAATAACTTTACATATTTTTCCAATTCATCGAAAGGTAAAGAAGAACTCAAGACATCCGCAAAGAAATTTGAATTAATACTGATATTATCTAATTCTAAAACCTTTGATTTTTTCTTGAGTATGCATTGATTACTGGAGTTGTCATTTGAGCAAAAAAAGTGCAGAAATTATTTCATTTTCCTTCCATTGGATCATCAGTAAGGAATGAAATCTTGAGTAAGTCACAATACATTTTAAACGACACTTAGGTATGTGTAGCAAGGTTGAATTCTTTAGGCTCCAAATTTCTTCCTTCAACTTGCCTTGAAATAATAAGATTTTGAAGAGGTGAGGTTACTGGATTATTTTTGGGATCTTTGATCAAAGCTTGTTTAGGATAAAATGGATTCTTTTCAGGATGCCCAAATTCAAATGCATAATATTCAATTATATTCCCAAGTTGATTGAGTTGACCAGAATTCAATTCCACATCTCTCTGATTAACTTTGAGAACAATTTTAGCACCTTTCGTTTACGAAGCCTTCCAGTATTTATCTCAGTAATCTATATATTCCTTTGTGGCTAATGAAAATGAAGAAATATTAATAGAAATGATAAGTTTGTAAAATGTGTTTAGTAAAGTACATGACTGCCAAAATTGAACAAGCTCATGCAAATCACAAGTAAGAATCTCTTTCTTTTAAGTTGCCCGAAATATGTTGACAAAATCCACATTGCCGACTGAATCAATGAAGGCTATAAGCTTCAATGATATGCTCTTTTCCACATCAAAATATCAAATAGCTGGAATGAAGAGCTACAAAAAGATCTTTATAAGTATTTGATATGCAAGGGCCATCTATTAGTGTGAACAGCTTGCGTGGAAATAAGTGTAAATTTTGAATGGCTAAAAGGTTGATATAGAGGAACAAATCTCATGCCTTTGAAAGATCAAAATATTTAGCCATATTCTCCCCCACATATTTGACCATCTTAGCTTCTCTTAATCAATCTTGGATGAAAAATGAGCGCTAAGGTAGTGCCGTATCCAACTATGAACATAATAAATGGGAAAGATAAAAAAAGATTCTTCAAAACTTGGCGAAGTTGATATACTCCTTAAACCACAGTAGATGCCCGCTAATACAGGAACTATAAGAGAAAAGCAATCACCGTTCACCATTCTAGTAGCAACCTTGAAGACAGTAGCACGAATCAGATTTACTTTGCGATGTGGTAGAACAAAATTACATAACCAGCATGAAAGAAAAGCAACCAGGCAAGTCTTCCCTCTAACATCTTCTTCAACCTCCAACATCATAAATAGTTCATCATTTCCCTTAGTGTGAGGCAAAAGTGATGCATCGATTTTTCCATATGGATTGTGAGAGATCTTTGGCTCAATAGACCTCTTTTAGGAAGACCTCAAAAGGTGCTCCACATATCTCGTTGGTCTTTTAAACCAAAAGCCAATCTAATCAGAAATATGATCGCCATCAGAGTCCTTTGGGAGCATATATTAAGCTAAGAAAGATATTTGTAGCTTCGTGGTAGAGAAGGGTTATGTCTGTTATCACTAAGTAGTTATTTTGCAGTGGGGATAGATTCATCATAGAAACATCCATGGATAGGCAATCCACCAAGTACACAAAGATCCCATAAAAGAAACTAAAAATTCACCATTAGTAGTATGCAAAGTGTTCGTGGAAGGGCACCACGGTTCAAGGAAGGCTTGGAGGATATACTTATAACAGGCATATGTGAAAAGCGAGGTATAGACTGCTGCATAGACCTTAGATTGACAAAGAACATCTGCATGATGGCCTAGCACATCCTCTGTCCATTCCTAATAAACTGTATGAAAAGATACTTCGCCAAACTTTGATACAAGAATTCTAAATGGGCATCCGTTAATGTTGGAATGATAACTTGCAAATAAAAATTCTAGACCAGTGGAGTTGGTATCATGAAGGGAGGACTTCAAAAAAAGTATCGTAGAATGTGATGCAATGCCAGAACGTGGATCAATCATTTCCTTAGTTGATACCCTTGAGGAGTTAAAAATTCTTTGTTGATGAATGTCAAAGAAGTCCAAGAAACTCTCTTTCAGTTGTAATGATCAACCGATTGAATGGATATGGCAATGGTTATATGAGCTCTATAAGGATTTTCTACAAATAGTTGGTGTGCAGAAACTAAAAGAAAGAGGACATCCTTTATTAAGTAGATGAATTTTCCACTACAAATTCTCAACTTAATTTCAACTATGCTCAGCAAAGCAGTCACCCTCTTTTATAGTATTTTTGTTGAAGAATTATCATGAAAACTAGCCTCTTGTCCGAATCAATGCAATCCCTATTGAAGTTGGAGTTTTTTGTGGAGGAAGAGTTCTACCTAGTCTGACTTTGTTCACAATGATGTTGATTTGCTTTGCCAAGTTGGAGTCTTTAGTGTTCAAGGGAGAATTTTAATTGATTTCACCATGGGCCATGTGTGCATGATTTTGCATCGCCACCCACCCGCTGAAGCCTTATTTTCTCTTGTTACAGAATAAATGAGAAGAATGCTTTTTTTTTTTTTAAATGCACCAATTGATTGTGGGCAATATGAATAATTTAAAGAGAGTTTGTTTTCTTCTAACATTGTTCTCTTATTCACTTGTTTTGTTTGCAATTGAGATGAGATAATATTTAATTACAATGGTGGGCCACACAAGTAAAAGGTATTTGACTCACAAAAAGACTCAAGGTACTTCAAGACCAATTTTGCTTTGCTGGCCTCGGGCAATATGCATAATGGTGGAGCTTTCTTTTTGCAAGAGTTGGAAATAATGTGTTTCCTATATATATGTTTTGAAAGCTCATAGGTTATATATATAGACGGCTTAATTTTTGGACTAATTGAAAAAAATAACATGTATAAATAATATATTGATTATTAATTTAAATTTTTCTATTTTACGTATTGGAATTTATTAAATTTAATTCTAAATGATGAATAATTAATTTTGATTAATATTCTAATATTTATTTTATACAAATCAAATGGTGACAAGTGTTACGATAAAGGTGTATCATGTTAATCAAATCAAACCTAGTGGCCTAATAATCTTAAGCTAATTAAGTTGGGACACGTAACATATCTATGTATATAGATCAATCAAGTTAAGAACATTTGATATTATTTTTTAATATGAATCAAAGAGATAATTATCAAATATGTTCAAGTTATTTCGGAATCTCATGTTAAATGCATATATAAAGGAGTTCCTAGAGACTTATATTCATATATACCCATATTCACATATTCATATATTCTCAAGCTCCAAGACTCAAGTCTTCAAGCTTCAAGTTTCTGTTGCGACAATGTATTGCTATCACGAAGGTCATATACCTCTTCAAAGCATCAAATCATTAAGTTCTTTGATATCGGAATCAAGGTTCAAGTTTTAAAGAAATTTCGTAGTATATTTTACCAAGTCAAAGGATACTACACCATATATCCAAAAACATGTTTTGAGCCCTTGGATCATATATTGGGAAAAATATCAGAGGATTAGTTTTGTTAGGTAATTTATATCTTTTTCTGAAAAATTGTAATTTTCATATTATTCTTTAATATAAATTTAATTTGTCCATTATTTTTCTTTATCTTGAAATTTAATTTTGCAAATAATGAAATTTATGTAAATAGTATAAAGTTTGAATTTTTTTTATAAATGTATTATTTCATAAAATGCAAGTGATTAAAGTGTGTTTCTATAAATTTACTATACGCTGTACTTAATTCAATTAATGTAATATATTAACTCGTAAAATGATGCTTGTAATATTAGAATCTTGGCTAAAATAGGCATATGAAATTGCAATATATGATTTTGTATATCAATATATTCTTCAAGAATTATCACACATTCTAATCATAAGTGATGCTCGTAATTGAAGATATGTTATTATTATGGCATATGAAACTGTTACATAATATTATTACCTACTTGGTCCTATTTATCTATTCAACTTATAAAATCCATCATTCACATAACTTTATCATATATATACATATATATTAATCTTTTAGAATTGACGGTAAAAATATTATGTGACAGTTTCATATGCCATAATAATAACATACCTTCAAATTACAAGCATCACTTATGATTATAATGTGTAATAATTCTTGAAGAATGTATTAATATATGAAATAATACATTGCAGTTTCATATGCCTATTTAGGCCAAAATTCTAATATTACTAGCATCCTTTCACGAGTTGATATATTATATCAATTAAAGTAAATACAGAGTATAGCAAATTTATAAAAGCATGCTTCAATCACTTGTATTTTATAAAATAGTACATTTATTAAAAAATTCAAAAATTATGCTA
>JACGDI010005241.1:2035517-2046076 GCA_014898725.1 Jacaranda copaia | reverse complement strand
CGTCGACCTCTACACTGACGAATGAGTTTTTCTAGTCAACCATCCGATTTTTGTCATCCTCATAGTTGGCAAAGGATGCAACTCCTTTTTAATGGGCAATTAACTCTAAGGATCGAACAAATAGTCGATCAGGAATATGAAGCAATTGACGACACAGTCATGTAACACAATTACTACGCGATAGGCAACTAAATATTTTCCACATTATCACAGCAAAAATTAAAGGCTATGTATGACACAACAAAATGGAAATGAAAGGGAAAATATGCCTTTATTCATAATTCTCTGGCAGGTTACAAAAAAAAAAAAAAGAGACAAAAAAGGCTAGTGCAGTTCTGGCCCAGCTCCTCTTACCCACCTTCAGCCTAGTCTAAGTCTGGTTTGAGCACCACACAAGCAAGCGGAGAGACTGCCTACGGAAGTTCAGAAGGTCCTGGGAGGTCGCCTATAAAGTTAGTCAACCGTAGCACGTAATGTACCAGGTCGACCTCTTCATCCTTCAATTGGGCTACGAGGTATTCCGCGAATGTGAACTCAACACATATTTGCTCTAGCTTGGCATTGACCTTAGCCTTCTTCTTTTGGGCCTTAGACAATGGCGCATCGGGTGCAACAGCAGTAGGTCTGCCCTCCGGAGCCTGCTCAGCGCCGCCTTCCTCTACTTAGGATAAAGCTCCAGTTTCTCGTTCAGCATGAGGCTCATATAGCTCCTATCCTCAGCTTGGAAAGCATAACCTAAGTGCTCAAGCTCTTTGATGTCCCTATGATAAGCTTCGCGAGCATCATCAACTGATGTAACCATGCTGGCATCTTGAAAGGTGGTGCTAACCATGAACTGCTCAACAACCTTGTGCTGCACTGCCGGCAAATGTTGGAGGAAGGCCTTTTTGGCTTGGTTGGTTGCCTCTGCATGACCTTGGGCCTGACCAGAACTGAAGCTCATCTGCGGGTTGAGATGGGCCTTCTTTATAATATTATCTATTCGGCTCTAGTCCTTGACAGCCTAGACCAATTATTGATCCTTTGTGTTAAGCTGTTGTTAGAGGTTGGCTACCTTTTTGTTCAATTGCTTGACCTGGAGTTGGGAGGACTCGAGCTGCACCTTCAACGTTTTCATATCTCCTTCCACCTATAACTCCTCCTTGGCAATTAGTGCTATCTCGAATTGTCGGTACATATTGTAGCCCAACTGTCCTATCTGAAATACAACAATGTTATTTTCAAACGAATATGCGCATAAGTGGAAAATTGTTGTTGAGCCTATCGATCTCATACTTATCACATTATAGTAGTAGGATATTGCCTTTATCGTCCTGAGCTGACTAAGTTTTATCAGCTTTTACTGGTCATTCACAAAAAGCCCTAAGGTCATCCACTTCAGAGCTTTCGTACCCATCGAGCCTCCTTAGATGATAGAGATTGAGTCGATTACCTCCTGGTCTCGGTCGGTGGCAAATCATGGAGGAGATAGCCGAGGAAGTTGGAACAGCAGACCGTCACCTAGTTTGCTAAATAGGTTATTACCTGTCACAGCCTTCTATTTTCCCTTGCCCCTAGCAGCCTTCTTTGGTGCCGAACCTCCTTGTTCAACCAATTGCCTCTTAGCTTGATCTGTGGAGCTACTGTGTTTAGGCTCCTCTTGGCAAGCAGATTTGGTTTCAGGAGCCTACTCGATTTTTGGTGGGGGCGGGATAAACATCGACCTCGTTGAACCTGCTGACTTAGTAGCATCTTTTCATCGAGCAGCAGCAGCTCGACGGCATGCTTTGGCCCTTAGTGCTCAGACCTAGGATTCGTTGTGGTTGCGAACTATTATTTTGTCGCAATTTGCATGGGCAAACAAATTAAGTAAATATCAGAATCGAGCAGAACGATAGCATTCAATCAAAATAGTTGATGAAAAATTTCTACTTAGTCGATCGCCTGCATGCAGGTCGAGTTGGGTAGGTGATAGGCCAGCTAGAACCAAACACCTCTTTTCGATCAAAATTGAGGCCTCTATTTGCCCAAATTCAACCAAATCCTAGATAAAGGTGTTGGACCAGCTAGGTGTTTGGTTTTCGAGCATCACCATAGGCCCTCTCCACTAGCCCCTTAGAATGGCAAGAACTCCCAGCCCCTGAACATAAGAAAAGTATTTTTTCCACTCTTGCCCATAAGAAAAAGTGGGGGATACCAAAACTTTTTACCGAGATCAAGCAGTTAGGTAATAGAAACCAAACTTTTCACTACTGCCCAACTTTCAGGATATGGGTAGGTGGAATAAATTTGAGAAATTGGCAAAGGACGCAGGCTAGTTGTATAGATGCATTAGCATGGTGAAACTGTATAATATGACAAAATAATTTGGGAGTAATTGGGTGGTGCAGACTTCTAGTGCTAGGAAGAGGTTGACTTTGGGTTGGGCGGGCAGAAACCTAAGGCCGCATCTTAAACCCTCATCAAACACAATTATAAACCCTCGGGGAGGTCGATGCATCCTACACTAGGTCCTTGGTGCTACTAGTTCATACTCATCAAGAATGTGGTACGTTGCCCTAATACGGACTAAGTCTGCAGTAGCTATTTTGGAGGATATTTTAGTGTAATGGTTGGGGGTAAATAATTGGTCCTGGGTTACAGGCATATCACTAGAGTTCGGTTCCCCCTCCGAAACAATCCTAACATTGCTCGAGCTATTGGCACTGCTCGAGCTAGACCTTTCGCTCTCAGATGAACTCGATTCACTCCTACAAGATGACTTAGATTCACTCTCTGCCCCAGTCTCCCCCCCATAGGCTATACTCTTTGACCTAGTGTTATCAGAATTTGGACTGGTAGATATGCTTCTATAAATGAAAGGTAGAAAAGAACAAAAATAGTAAAGGCACTTACAATGGAAATCTCGGAAAGACCAAGCGCACGAGAGCTTGAAGGGCTTCAAAGATGGCAATTCGATCAGAAGTTTAGATAGTAAAAGTATAAATGAAGTTGGTTATCCTCCTATTTATAGGTGCTCGTGTGCGGGAATTCGAGTAAATATTATGATGACAACCTGCCCCTAGTATGCTTTGTATTCTGTACACTAATAGCCGCATTAAATGCAGAGAAACTACCTCAAACCTTGGTTGGTAGTTTAAAAACCCAGGTCGAGGATTCAAAAATCCTAGTCGAGCATGGTAATCGCCATAATTGAGTGTAAACTCCCTGTCCCTTCTCGTCGACAAGCTTGATCAAGACCATGAGTTGGGGGCACTCATGAAATGGGATAACCTAGCAGGCCCAACAAATCCAAGATCAAGTGAGATAGCCTAGGAGGCCCAACATCAAGTGAGATAGCCTAGGAGGCCCAACATCAAGTCCGTTTGGTCTATCGGTATCGACCTCACTAGGCAGGGTCTGCGGTTGACCTGCATTGACCTCAGGACCACCCAGATGTTCTAACCGCCAGGTATAGTCGACATGTACTGACCTCAAGACCCACTTCGGCATTAACTTAGATCTTCACCGCATTTATTAGCCTGAAAATTAATAATCGTTTTTGTGACCCAAGGAAAATTGGTCACTAATTTAGTGACCATTTTGTAACCAAAGACAAATCAATGACCGCTTTGTGATCTAAGAAAAATCGGTCACTAATTCAATGACCGCTTTTGTGACCTAAAAAAAAATCAATAACCACTTTTGTGATCTAAAGAAAAATCGATTACTAATTTAGTGACCGCGTTTGTGACCCAAAAAAACCTGATTATTAATTTAGTGATCGATTAGTGACCTCCATGTTTGGGGTCACTAATTCCATCACAAATCTATTACTATTTTCTTAAAAAAAGTTTCAAATGGAATCAATTACAATCAATCACAAATCAGTGACCGCAAGGAGCTGTCATTGTTTAGTGTTCATTAAAGTTAGTTTTTTTTGGTAGTGACGGATTTAGATATTTATAAATAGATATTCGAATATTTATAAATAGATGTATTCTAATAATTATAATTGGATATGGATATATCCGAATTCAGTTAATATTTGTTGAATATGAATTTGAATATTATTAAAAAATAATTATTGGATATGGATAGGAATATAGATATTATAAAACTTAAATGGATACAGATACGAATATAACATTTCCATAGCCCTATCTATAGTGATCATTTTATCATTATAATAGAGAATTTCCTTTCTTGTAGTGTCCCATGCCTCCCAAATGCTTCAGATAAATATACTCTTCTCTGTTTTTGGTGAGTTTTATATGCAACCCAAATATATTTGTAGAAACAAGTATTCATATCAATTTAATAATTTTCATAACAATATAGATGATTATATTAGTCTTGGCATAAAAATAATCTATGAATCACTATTTTGACAATTATAATAAAACTCGAACACTAATTGAACCATATGTAAAAATATTAAAAAAGAACTTCAAAAAAATCACCTACCAATTACCATTTTAACAATAACAATAGAACTCAATACTAATTCAACCATATTGACCAAATCTTTAGAGGACCAAAGTGATGTTATTGGCATTGCTGCAGTAAGAATTTAAATAAAAAAAATCAAAATTCTTCACCTGGGCTACGAGAAATTGGTTATGAATCTATTCAAAGTTTTGTCATTATCACAAATATGTGAGTTGCAGTACCCTAAATTCCTAATTATATGGTCATACACTTATGTAATCCTTGATAGGATTACTTATCAATCATCAACTTTTTAATCGAAATAACGTCAAGTGAAAAAGAGATAGAGATGATACAAAACTATCCAAATCCAAAAACATCCAAGAACTTTCACCATCCAAACTTTGTATCTGCTGCCAATGAATAATTGCCCAACTGTTTGAAGGCCTATCTAAGGAACAAAGAGCTAGAAACATAGGTTCACTAAAATGCAACAACAGAAGATTCAATATATTAGAAGACTCACTAAATGCTTGGTATTTTCATGGAATACCGAATTTTTGGTGATGTGTATGGCAGCCTTATTGTCGCAAAAAGAGGTACTGAAAGATTGATAGGGATTTGAAAATCTACAAGCAAGTAAGATGTCTCCTGGATTTCACAAACGCTGGATGTAAGGCTCCGATGTTCAGCTTCAGTTGAGGATCTAGACATGGTTGGTTGCTTCTTTGTCTTCCATGATATCAGAGAGTTTCCCAATAAGACACAGTAATCGGTTATGGATCATCTGGTGGTGGTGCAGGCAGCCCAGTCTGCATCCAAGAACGCAGTGAGCTGGAGTGAGGTTTTGGCTGCAAAACATAGTCCTTTGAAAGAACATTCTTTGAGATACATAAGATATGGACGGCAGCCTTCCAATGATCGATGGTAGGAGCACTGAGAAACTAAATTAGTTGTTGAACACAGTAGGTTAAATCTGGTCGTGTAAGGTTGAGGTATAGAAGTCATCCAACAAGTCTTCCATATTAAGCTGGATTAGAGTATACAGTTCCTTTTCCTATGAATCTAAGATTCTTCAAAAACGATGTGGAAGCAGGTTTGCATCCTAATAGCCCAGTGTCCTGGGGAATGTCGAGCACATATTTTTTCTAGTTCAAATAAGTTCCATGTGTGGATTTTGCAATTTCTACTTCCAGAAAGTATTTAGCTGGACCTAAATCCTTAATGGTGAACTTGGAGTGAAGAAACTGTTTTACTGCTGCTACGTCGTCCTCATTATTTCCTGCTCCTAAGACATCATCTACATAGACCAGAAGTGCTAGGAAGGAGTCAGGTGATTGTTTGATGAACAAATAATGGTCATGAGCGGATTGTTTGAACCCAAAATGCAATAGCTGTGTAGTAAGTGCCATATTCCATTGCCTCACGCTTGTTTTAAACCAGAGAGTGACCTCAAAAGTTTACAGACTTGCCTCGATTTTGCTTTAGAGTATCTATCTGGTGGTAGCATGTAGATGTCTTCCTCGATGGAACCATGCAAGAAAGCATTATTAATGTCCAATTGATATATGTACCATGATCTTGCAGTGGCTAGGGCCAAGAAAAGTCTGATGGTGATGAGCTTTGCACCTGGGGATAAGTTGTCCATATAGTCAATTCCTACTACCTGATTGTATTCTTTCGCCACTAATATGGCCTTGTACCTTTCTACAATTCTGTCCGGCTTGAACTTTACTTTATACACCCATCTTGATCCTATGGGTTTCTTTCCTTTAGGCAGAGATATAAGCTCCCTGGTGTTATTGGCTTCAAGAGCTTCAATTTCCTTCTCCATTGCCAATATCCATTCAGTCTTGGTGCATGCTTGCTCGTAGGATTTGGTTCCTTAATAGCTTATACATTGGCTAGAAATGTCACATATTGCTGAGATAGATTAGTCTCATAGATGTAAGGGTATGTTGGAGGTGTATAAGAAGTTCCTTCTACATCTGAGTTGATATCTTTGCTAGGGAAAGTTACTGGGGTTGATCTTATTCCTTCAGATTCAGACACATTAGAGACTTAGTCTTGGAGCCAAGTGGGTTTTCTCCTTGGTCTGGAGCATTGCCTTAAGATGTTTTGGTTTTGAGGAGGTTCAATATGATGCTCAATGTGGTTAGATGGCCTAACAGAAATTGCTGGGGAGGTGTTGATTTTAGGTGAAGCATTTAGGTTAGGTGTAGATTCTTCAGAAGATATAGGGATAGGTATGGTAGGCTGGGGATATTCATTGTTAACGTTTTGCAAGAAAGGAAATTGTGCCTCATGAAAAAAGAAATCTCTAGGTAAGTAGATTTTGTGATTATCTATATCATAAACTCTGTAGGCCTTTTGCCCCACATTATAACCAAGAAAAATACATTTGAATGCCCTAGGTGCAAATTTATCTTTGTTAGGGTATGTATTAGTGACATAGCACAAGGATCCAAAGGTTCTAAGGCATTATAGTCAGGCTTTTTATTATATATCAATTCAAATGGACGTTTCCAGTTTAGTATAGGAGTAGGTAACTTGTTTATAACATGGGTAACCATGAGGATGGATTCTCCCTAGAATTTAGAGGCCAAACTTGACTGGAACATGAGAGACCTAGCTATCTCAAGTATAGCTATCTCAAGTATAAGTTTATGTTTCCTTTCAACAATGCCATTTTGTTGTGGTGTGTATGGGTAGGTCCTTTGATGTAAAATGCCTAATTTTCTAAATAGATTTGTGGTTTCAATGTTAATGAATTCAGTACCATTGTCTGTTCTTATTTTCATAACATGAGTGTTGAATTGAGTTTTAATCATTTGAAAGAAATGAGACAGTGTGTTACAAGTTTGATGCTTGTTTTGAATGAGAAAAGTCCAAACTCCTCTGCCATAGTCATCTACAATGGTGAGCATATAATGAGCTCCTGTCATAGTAGGCTTCTTGTAGGGTCCCCACAGGTCTATGTGAAACAATTCAAATAATTTTCCAGCAATAGTTTCACTTAATGAAAAAGGAACTCTGGTTTGCTTAGACAAGGAGCATACATTACAATAAGGAAAAACACTCACATTATTATTGAATATGCCAGGTATACGTTTCATGACAGTAATGGATGCATGCCCTAACCTATTATGCCATAGACTAATATTGGAGGATACAACATTATTTATGTATTGGTTGTGAGCAGGTTTGGAAGCCATAAAACTATAGGAAGAATACTCATTCTTTCTTACAACTTTCTTGTGAAAAATGCTGGTTTTATCCAAGATGTAGAGCCTCCCCAAAACTTTCCCAGTAGCCAATATCTCCTCATTCTACAAGGCCTGCAACACAAAGTATTTGGGATAGAAAATGAATTTCAGGTTAGCATCGTTTGCAAGTTTATTGACAGATAATAGGTTGAACTTAAAATTGGGTATACGAAGGGTAATTTGCAGGCTCAAATTTGGAGATATGTTTAATAGTCCCATGTTCCACACCATCTTGATGGTGCCATTAGGTAGGTATACTGGAGTTTGGCAATTAATAGGGGTGCAGTTGGTGAGAAGTTTGGCATTCGAACATATGTGATAGGAGGGTCCCGTATCAACTATCCAAGAATCGTCATCCATCAAGCCAAGTGCACTTAAGGCATTAAGGATATTCGAGCCTGCAAAATTGTTGTAGTGAGCAAAGTTAACTTGCCCGATCTCTAGACGTTGCTTTTCTTTAATAATTTTGTTCATTTCTTGCTGAACAAGATTGGCCAAAGTTGATTGTCTAGCTTTAACTGTTTGGCTCTCTTTTCTCAATTGACAACTCCATACGTGTGTCAACATAGTTTGTCATTTGCTTTCCATACGCTTACTTCCTCTTCTCTCTTAATTCTTTATACCAGTTTAGATACCCATTCAATTTGAAACAATTTTCCTTTTCATGTCCATCTCTTCCACAATGGGTATAGTGTCTGTCTGATTTCTCTTTAGATCTTTTCTTTCCATGCAGCTTGTTTCCAACATCCTTTTTTGAAGGAATGTTTCCCTTTGCCAACATAGCCGTGTTCTCATTAGTTTCAGCAAACGTGATGTTGATTTCTCTTTGCTTTTCTACCCTCAACACCATGGAGTAAGCTTTGTTAATACTCGAAAAAGGAGATCATAATTGTCATTTAATCCCGTAAGAAATTGCATTAGATGATTAAGAGAGTTTATATCCGCCACTATCTTGGCAGCACCGTATGTGCATTTTAGAATCGACATCAACACAGCCAATTCATCCCAAAGCTTCTTTGACTTTGTGTAATATTGAATGATCGAGAGATTTCCTTGTGTGATGGAGTTAATCTCTCATTGCAGCTGATAGAGCAGAGGTCCATTGCATTCATCAAATTGTTCCTCAATTTCTTCCCACAGTTGTCTGGAAGATGTGGTGTACAAGAAGGCCTCTACAATGTCCTTCGATAAGGAGTTCAAGATCCAAGATGTCACCACACAATCAGTTCTTACCCATTGCTAATATTCGTTGGAATTTTTTGTAGGCATCGAACATATTCTGATGATAAATTTGAGTTCGTCTTTCGCTCCTAGTGTGATTTTCATGGATCGACTCCATGACAGGTAATTGTTACCATTCAGAGGTACGGAGACCAATGCCATACCAGGATGATCTTAAGACTGCAAAAAGGAAGAATCACCGTTGCCAACTCCCTCATCCTTTGTGTGTGGTTTCGCTGCACATCAGTTTTGTTGATGATTTCTTCCATAAGGAAGTCTCCAAGTATCAATCAAAATAGAGCAAAGTAATAGCGGAGTAACGTACTCTTCAATGAATTACTAATTCAAGGTTGGATGAATCTTCAGAGTCATTGGATCATGGTTCTGATACCATGACGCAAAAGCCATGGTTGAGAGAAAATGCATGAGGAAGAAAAGCCAGGAGAGTAAATGTAACAGTGTACTTCACTGATTGTCAATTAGGGTTGTGGAGAGCATTTACATACAATACAGTTGCTAAAAAACTATTTCACTAACCAATTAACTAATTATGACGTGGCTAACTAACATTAAGAAGTTGCTAACAAATCAGCTAACAAACAAATCAATATCTTGATAGTATATTTACATTTTGTTCTTTGAGTGACCTCCTGTAACATGTTCTCCTCTTGCTTCTGCAACCTCTCCACAGCCATCTTGCTCTCCTGAAGGACGGACCAGATGGCATCTAATTCTGCATTTTGCAGATTTCTGAGGTGGAGTTGGGAAGTACAGAGGTGGCTGAAGTGGCCATCCAACAAAAACGGGATCTTTAAGTATCCCTGAATCATCAGAGAGCTGCTGCGTTGGATGTACTGTCTGGGTCTCTTGGGGTTCTCGTGGAATCTTTGGTGTAGGCTTCCTTGTTTTCTTCTTTACCTTCTCACCATCATCAACAAGTTGTCTCACTAAGTTGCTGCCGATTTGAAGTGTAAATTTGTCATCCATAACACCAATAGCTCCTAATTCACCTGAAGCGTAGATATAAATTATTTGAACGAACCAAATAGGCAAATTGAGTGAAAAAATTAGCACTTGTGGTGCAAAGTAGGCAGCAAATTCTTATTTGGTAAAAGTAAAATTAGCTTCGCGTATCAGATACTTGGTTCTGAATAAATTTTAGCATCCTCCTCATTCTTAGAAGTTTATCAAGCTATAAAATCCTGTGAGCACCAATTTAGATACTATCCTCTTTCAAAATGATTAGACGGCATCATACATAATGACTAATCAATATCTACTGATGTGCAGAGCCCGTTCCAGGAGCAAAGAATATTAGGACATACTTTGTAGTGTTTTGGTTTGTATGTTTAGGCAAATGAAATTTGCAAGCAGGACAAAGGAATGTGATGTATTTTTGTTTATATTTTGAGGAAAAAGTAGAAAATATTTTAGAAAGCATTTGTATGCTTGGTTATGTTTTTGGGGAACATTTTCTTATAATTGATGTCAAATCAATTGCTTTTTCGTTTAGTAAATAGGGAGAAATTTGAATTAAATGTTATTTGTTGTACTTGCAAGTATGTATAATTTGAAAGCATATATATTAAAATAGGTACATATGTGTAGAGGCAATGGGGGGTAGGGGGTTTTGGGTAAAAGATAATTAAATAAGGGGTGTTTTGGGAAAATGACATTTTGCCA